>SJYV01025744.1:1155317-1388268 GCA_006410875.1 Neotragus pygmaeus | reverse complement strand
ACAAGCTGGAATCAAGATTGCCGGGAGAAATATCAATAACCTCAGATATGCAGATGACACCACCCTTATGGCAGAAAGTGAAGAGGAACTAAAAAAAACAATTATTAGTATGTACAGAAAAATGCATGAGAAATGGAAAAGTTTAAGCCCTAAAAAAAGTATAGAACAAGAAATGATGTAATTAGATGCAGGGAATGACTTCTTGGAGGGCCCAGTTTTGATCTGCATCTTTGAGGGAGTTAATGAATATGGAGGGGCAATTAGCTACCCCACTGGGTAGCATAATGGCACAGTATTCAGGGACAAGGTGAACGTGAAGGGGGAAACAAGTTTTGTTTTGTGTGAGACAGGAGACTGGTCGATGGGTCCCCTAAAGAAGTATTTGTAGGATTTAGTAAACAGGAAGCATTTATTACAGCATTTTCCCCCATGTATAAAGCCACTCGAGTAGACTGACCAGTAGAGTGCTGGTCAAAGGGAAGTTAGACATGTCCCTGGGTTTCACTGGTGGCTTGATGGTAAAGAATCTGTCTGCCAATGCAGGAGCCTCAGGAGATGTGAGTTTGATACCTGGGTCAGGAAGATCCCCTGGAAAAGAAAATGGCAAACCATTCCACTATTCTTGCCTGGAGAATCCTGGGGACAGATGAGCCTGGTGGGCTATAGTTCATCAGGATGCAAAGAGTTAGGCATGTCTTAACTGCTAAACAGGAGAAGGCAATGGCAACACACTCCAGTACTCTTGCCTGGAAAATCCCATGGATGGAGGAGCCTGGTAGGCTGCAGTCCATGGGGTTGCTAGGAGTCGGACACGACTGAGCAACTTCACTTTCATGCATTGGAGAAGGAAATGGCAACCCACTCCACTGTTCTTGCCTGGAGAATCCCAGGGACAGGGGAGCCTGGTTGGCTGCCATCTCTGGGGTCTCACAGAGTCAGACACGACTGAAGCAACTGTTGCTGCTAAACAACAACAAAGACATGTCCCTACTTTCAATGAACCTACATTCTAAATAATATAGAATGTTAGGAAATAGTAGCTGAAGCTTGACTAAACTAGGGTAAACAGTCTGGGAAAGATGGATATGGCTTGAATCTGTAAAATGGAAATAAATGCTTGCTTTATAGAACATTCTTTACCTCTCAATTCTAAGGTAACTTGTGCAAAAAAAGAGAGAGAGAGAGAGATGCTTGAATGATGCATCACCCGTGAAACTTTCAGAAGAGATGGGACTGGTTTTGAGGCCTTGAAAGGTTTAGAGAGGTCTTTGAGTTTTAGAGAGAGAACATTATGATATAAAGAGGTAGAATTTGAACATGCTTAAGTGAGTTCCAAGAAGCTG
This sequence comes from Neotragus pygmaeus, assembly GCA_006410875.1. Classification (NCBI taxonomy): domain Eukaryota; kingdom Metazoa; phylum Chordata; class Mammalia; order Artiodactyla; family Bovidae; genus Neotragus; species Neotragus pygmaeus. Next base: position 1,386,925 of record SJYV01025744.1, on the reverse strand, counting down.
TCGATGTTGAGTGGAAGGAGAGGCTTGAAAGGCAGGCTTGGAACCTAGAGGGTGATCGGTGCTTATGCCGCATCCCTTCTGCCTGAATCCACCTTGTATCCTACTTTGACCAAATGTTTACATGTTGCCATTTGTCAGCTCCTCTGCTACATAGGTATCAGGTATTATCAACTCTGAACTCCCAATAGCAAATAGCATCATACTTTATGCATACTAAAGCCCCTACCCTATGTGTATTTATTAAGTGAGTTAGTAAAATGAATGTTTAGGTACATTAGAAAAAGTGGTATGAAGATGACATTTTATGCTAATTATACATCAAATTATATAGTACAATGTGGGAGAGAAAATTGTAGAGTAGAATAGTAGTGTCTTGGAGAGGGCCAGATGTAGTTTTCACCTTGACTGATGGACTTATGTACTTTGTGAATTTGGATAAGTTTTTGCAATATGTACTTAATTCTGAGACCATTTTTAGCCAACTGCTGTTCTGTCCTTAGTTTCTTCATCTACTGAATAGCTAGTGCCTACTTCATAGAGTGGGCTTCCCTGGTGACTCAGACAGTAGAAAATCTGCCTGCAATGCAGGGGACCCAGGTTTGATCTCTGGGTCAAGAAGATGCCCTGGAAGAAGTCATGGCAACCCACTCCAGTATTCTTCTCTTGAGAATTCTATGGACAGAGAAGCCTGGCAAGCTACAGTCCATGGGGTTGCGGAGTCTGACATGGCTGAGTGACTAAGCACACACGTGCACCTTACAAAGTTGTGAGAATTCGATGAAAACTAGCTAAATGCCTGGCTCATGTTGGGTGCTCCCTTATATACTATTATCATCATAATGTTTATTATTATATATTATTTTTTGTTAGTCTTAATTCACATTGAAACTGTGATATACGTTATTTTGAGTGACAGAATTCACTCTTGTCCTAACAAAGTACTGAACAAAGAACAAAATAATATACAGTGCTATTCTATAATATTTCATTGTATACCATACTATATTGTTTGCAACCCTGTTATGTCAAAATTGAATTTTGGAAACCANTATACATTATTTTGAGTGACAGAATTCACTCTTGTCCTAACAAAGTACTGAACAAAGAACAAAATAATATACAGTGCTATTCTATAATATTTCATTGTATACCATACTATATTGTTTGCAACCCTGTTATGTCAAAATTGAATTTTGGAAACCATGATCTGTGACACAGTCTAAGGAGAAGGCACCTTCGGCCCAGTCCTTTGCAGGAGCAGTTCAAGGAATATTTTGCAGCACCTGCCTTGGACTCTTCCCGATCCTACACAGAATTGACATCCTTGACCCTCATAGCAATCGCCAAATTGTTGGCCATAGCTTTATATTCCCATTTAGCAGCAGCTGAAGAAATTAAGGCATAGGTGACAAGGTTAGTGAGTATGCAAACCATTCATAATACTGGTAAAAAACATAGACGAAAGTTAAATTTTGAATCAATGTCTACAATAATTAGGATGTAAGATAAAGGACAGTCACTAGGAACACTTGGAAAGGATCGCTGAAAAGTGGACACCTCCTATGTTACCAAGAGCAAGTGTCGTCTTATTAGTCTTTTCAGCCTCTTGACTGTGAAAAATATATGTGAGGTTTTTTTTGAAAGATCTTTTTGGAAACGAGTCACAAAATGCCACATTTCACCCCTCGTGATTTTCCCTGAAAATTTGTAAACTTTAATTTTCAAGAGTTCCAAAGAGATGACCTATTGTACTTCAGCAGTTTGTTGTCTCTTGAATGTTTTTTAAGAGCAGGTATGTTGCACTGCAATGAATATAGAGCCCGGATGATGTTTTGACTTGAAGGATTCATTTTAGTGTTTGAAAAGTTTGTGTGATGTAAAACAGCATCTCTGACCCTCCGTTCGCCAAGACTTCAAAACTTGCAGTCAGCTTTGAGAAGCTCCCTCTGTATCTCCATCAGTTATTAAGTTCTGGATATTCTTGTCTCCTAAACACTTTTCAGAACAAATGTCATTTCTTCCTTGAAGCCTGTCACGATGGTGCACCCCTGGTACTTGGCATTTAATCACAGTGAGGGTCCATTACTGAATGTAATTTTTTGGTTTACTTCTTTAAAATTTTTTTTAAAATATTTTTTTAAAATTGTGTTTTTATGTTTTAAATTATGAAAATATGATAATATATTTATAGAGACTTGGAAAATACAGAACAAAGTTACATATGTGATTTTTCATTTAAAAAATGAGTGTCTCTTCCACTACAAAGCAGCTGACCATACCTTACTTATCAGGGTGTGCCTACCACCTAACTCACTGCCTAGCACATAGTAGGCACTTTGCCTCAAGATTTAGTGGAATGAATTACTTCGATTATGGTCAAAACGTTTTTGAGACCAGAGATAACACTTCTTTGTAATATTCAAAGACTAAATTGAGAAAAGAAGAAAGAAAAATTATAGATAGTAATCTTGAAACTATGTAGTTACAGTGGGCTTTGTTATTGTGTGCCTGCCGAAAAAGTGACTCAAGGATAAACCAAAATCTTCCTTCACAAATGGTGACTTCCCTCTCAATATTAGTAGAATTTTTGTTGGGAGTTTTATTTTAAAAGACCACGATATTGATGAACCTACTCGAAGGGAAGGAAAGGAGACCCAGATGTAGGGAATGGACTTGTGGACACAGTGGGAGAGGGAGCGAGTGGGACAAATGGAGAAGCAGCATCAACGTGTGTGCACTGTTGGGCGTTAGATGGATAGATGGTGAGAAGTTGCTGTGTAGCACAAAAAGCCCAGTCTGGCTCTTGCTGATGATCTGGAGGGATGGGTTTTGGGGAGGGGAGGGAGTCTTAGGAGGGAGGGGATACATGTATAATTATGGCCGATTTGCGTTGTTGTATGGCAGAAACCAACTCAACCTTGTAAATTTTTTTTTTTAATTAAAGAAAAAAAAAAAAAGACCATGATAAACCTAATAGGATAGGAATCAAATGCATGTCCCCAAATTAGACGACTGTGACTTTTTTATTAAGTGAATTCCTCCTACCCCTAACTACCATTGTGAGCCATCTGTGTAGGATTTGAAATTCAAAGTAGGGAACCCTAGAGTTTGTAGTGTCTTTTCCTTTTGAGGAGTATGAGATCACCATGCATATAAAACACACCCATGTGAACCCTGCCCAGAAGCAGCTAGACAATGAAGTGGAAAGTTTGTGCCTGAGTTGCTGAGAATCTTCCATTTTGCCTTGTTTCTACAACAACCACTTTGTGATGGAGCGATGAGGAGCTCCCCTCATGCTGAGCACAGTGCATCAGACCCTGTGTCCTGATTGAAGGGCAGAGTAGGTGCTTGTTAAGGAGTCAGTCCAAAAGAGATTTTATAATTATAAAAACTAGATTAGTTTTAATATCGTAATACTTTTTTGGTCATTTTGAGTGTTTCTCTTACTCTTCATTTAGACTTTATTGAAAATTTTCTCATTAACCAGAAATGGGCCATTCTCCAACCCTCAAAAATACTGAGATACAATTTTTAGTTATTACAAGACAAAAGTCAAAATGCTTGTTAAAATTTTGAGAATGCTTTAAGCATGATTATTGTTTAAATGCTTTGAATTAAGTGAAGTATGCTCAGTTACACAGATCTGTGCTTTTAAGAAACATTAGCATTTCCAATTCATATGTTGTAGCTTAATGCCCCATTTATATTTAACATTATTATTTAGGTTGATTCTTAAGGTTGTATTTAACAAGAATATTTAAGTGTGTAACTTCAAGGGTAGCTGAAAGGTTCATAACAAAAAATTTTAGCTGCTTAGAAGATGAAATGCCTAAGTATATATTAAAATCCTTTTATTATAACTTGTAAATGAACACTTTTGGACCGACTCTAACTTCAGCATTATTTTTTTTGTGCCTCATATAACATGTTTCAATTGACCCATTTATCACTTTTATGAGTAGCATAAGTAAATTTAGTGCATCTGCATATGTATACACTTTAAATAGACCAATGTAAACAGTTTCTTATCTGCCATATGTTGAAATGTTTTAGTAAAGACATAACTGCCTAGTCAACAAAGAATGGCATTGAATTGCACTGTTTTGGAAAAAAAGTTAAGTGAACTAGATGGCTGTTAATCTGGTTCTTTAAATATCATAAACAAAAGTATCAGAATGTGTTTCCAAGGACAAAGGCGGAGTTTTCTGGGCTTTGATTGGTCGCTGCCTTGTCCTGTCCCACAGCCATCCTTAATTGGCTTTGGGTAGATTGGAATCACATAAGCAGAGTGACATTTATTACTTTCCTAGTTGTTTCTTTGCACTGAGCCCGAGATTCCCAAGGAGAAACTATAAAAGATTTCTTTCATTTCGTCCATGATCTACGGGAGGGGATCCCTCTGAGAAGAACAGGCATGAGTTTGAGTGCAAGAAGAGTCACTCTGCCTGCAATAACACCCATAGTTCTCCAGAAAAGGGTATGTGACTTCTGCTTTTTTCCTCTTCTTCTTCTTGCATTTTTTTTCTTCCTGTAACTGTGTTTATTAGTGTGTTGGTCACTTTTGTTACCTATCCTGAGAGGGGCTAGAATTCATTGAGGCTGTAGCTGATTAAAGGACAGATTATTGAAATTAGACTAAGGGGGAAAAAAAAGTGGGGCCAGCACATCTCTGTTGTAAAAAAGCTCCATGTGAAAGCAGTTTGGTCTCAATTTCAGGGCATTGTGATTTTAGAGACTGTATTGAAGCTTTTTCTTTCTTTTTTTCCCCTTCTGTAACTTCAGGCCTCTTTGCTTTTAGTTCAATAGGCAATCTGCTAGCTATTATGTTTCATATTTGTTTACTAAGGAGCAGTTTCTTTGTCTCACTATAATTCATAATATATCCATCTTCATTGTTGAATGGACTGTGTAATTGTTTTACTATTTAAACATATGGTACCGGTTTATTAGACTCCAGTTTTCCACCCAATTCTGTTGAGTTTCTGCTTTCTTGCTTAAGAAAAACTTTCCATTGAATTACCCTGTGAAAAGGCTTTCTGTTAATTATTAATGCAATCAATCCTTTGTGTGAAAATATTTTGTCTATTAGTTTTTTTGTAAAGTTTATTCCTATGTCTCACTCGCTGCATTGTGCTTCATAAGGTAATAAACACACCACGTAATGTAGCATTTAAGTAAAGCTGAATATACTAAACTTCTCTTGTAAATGCACCAAATAAAATGCATGCATTGAAATCCTTAAAGAATCAAATCTGTTATATTAAAAAAGAAAGCACCAAAACACATTTTGGCACTGTAATTTTTGAATGATTTTGGTAACTCTAGAAACTGTAATGTTATTTCCATACCTAACTTTTAATGGTTAACTATCAGTGTATTTCATTAAGTCAGATGTCATGGTTTAATTTATTTGAAAATGACAAATCTTACAATTAGAGTTTTTGTTTTTCTTTAAGAAGTGTCTCTTTTTATTGTTCTTAATTTATTTTCTTATCCAATTGACTACTTATTCACCAGGGACATTTTACTTGGCAGTGAAATAGTATATGATAATTTTGCCAACATTTGTTCTTATCTTTCTTGATGTCTTTCTCTCATCTTGAGCAAATTTAATTAAAAATATTTTGCTTTGAGCTGGAACCTTTATTTTGATTTAGACTTAGTAGTATATTAATAATGACTATATAGATTTCCTGAGTCACTGGGGATGTGAAAAGATATGATAGCGTGTATCATATCTATGTCCTTATGTTTGGGTTCTTCTTTATCCAGTTAATTTTTCAGTTTGGATTAACCAAGAAACTTTCATCATGTGGTATTTTTTGCATGACATGTTGGTGTGGTGGAAAGCATGCCACGTGGATTCTCCATTTCCTAGCTGTATGACCTTGGGCAAGTCACTTAAACTTGGCCTCATTACCTCCTCACCTACAATATAATTGTTGAGAGATTTTCGTCAAGTGCTCTCTTCAGTCTTATTTGTGTCTATAATTTTGTGAATCAAGTATTTGGATTTTTACGACTATAATAAAATATTTAAACCATTTCTTATTTTCTTAGTGTATAAAATATTAGAAAAAGATGCTGTCATCTTCAAGTATTTGGAGCAGTTAGTCTAGGGGAAATTGGTGTGAGTAAATAACATCCAGCTCTGATTGGTAAGTAGCAAAACAAGATTACTGTGATTATAATTAATATTAAGTCTGAGCTGCCAATAGATATATCATTGTGATTTCTCTTGGTCTTTTATAATAAGGCTCTAGTTAGGTTTCTATTATAATAATTACATAAGTCAAAATTCCCTTTGCCCAAGTCCACGTTATTCCTTTCCTGTGAGTACATATATTAGATGTTCATATAATTTAGCACATCATTTGCTGAAAATATGTAATACTATTTCTTTCTCCTAATATTTTAATCCCCAGAGGACCCATTGTCTGTAAGATTGCTCAGAAAATCTTAGTATTAATCTTATTTTAGGAACTGGGTGTTTTTCTGACTAGAAAATATCCATCTGTTCTGGTCACACCATGACTTTTTTTCCCCAAGATAGGAAATTACTCCGTACTTGTAATTAACTTGTCATTTTCTATATGCACCATAATTTAAGATGATACAAATTAATACAAACATTTCTCAAAGTATTTTGGGGGCAGCTCTTCCTTTTCCAAGGAACGTAGGTGTTTTTCCCACAGGTTTGGCATAGAATTTGCTCATCCTGAATGAGTGGTGCTTGCAAAATAATTTGCCAACTGGAATCCTAATTGTTTCAAAGGCTGAGGACATTTCTGGAAATGCCTAGCAGTGCTAAGAGTAAGTTTGTTATCAGCGAGTGCATATGATTTAACTGGGTATACGATCTCCTGAGATGGATTGAGAACTTGAACTTTAACATGGCTCATAATATGGTATGGGTCATTCTTGTTGCAGATCAAATGTATTTTGATCTTTGAGGAATAGGGTATTTGTGTGGACTCTCTATGAAGTAAATTGGCAAGAGCATTTTACTTCCTCTAATTCTATTAGGATTTAGATAGTTTAGATTCTAGTTAGTAGTTAATCAAGGTTCCATTGAAGAAAGTTTCATCATCTCTCTCAGAAATGATCACATCCTCATCAAGTGTGCTGAGTGAGTTCTTTACCTCATAGCATTTTTCTCAGATCTCTACTAGGTTATGCCTTTTTTGTTCAGATGAGAAGACTGAGTCTCTTGGGTGTTGAGTGACTTATTAGGCAAGGTCACTCAGAAGGTCAGTGGCAAAGCTAGAAATAGAATCTAGGTCTTGTGACTTCCAGTGTGCTTCTCTTATTAGATATGTATTACCTTCTGAATTAATATGTTAATGAAATCGCCTTATGATGTGTTTAATTGCCATTCAGCTTCTAGTCTGAAATTAGCTCAGACAAATCCTTTCATATTCCTCTGCACCTCCACCAACTCCCATATGCTCTAGTGTAGAAAACATTTTATTCAGAAAGCAATTGTGAGCAAGAAAATGAATGTGTGTGTGTGTGTGTGTGTGTGTGTGTGTGTGTGAAAGAAATGGGGGGCGGGGGGAAACAGGAGGATGGAGAGAATGAGAGAGAGAGAGATGGAAAGGCAGTTGTACCCAGTGCTCGAATTGCGTTCATTACATCAATAAACTATTTTAAGGTCCCAGAGAGTTAACAAAAGACTGAAGCATTATAAGGCTTACACTAAGTGCAATATAAAATTCACATTCTTTTTATAGAAAGACTTCAAGGTCAGAAGGCCAGATGTCCATATTTTGATTCTGTGAGTAGAAAGGGTTCTACCTCTGTCAGATTAAAATCGTTTTGCAAACTATGTTCCCAAGCATTTCTACATTCTTTATCCATACTACAATTACAAGAGACTTTCAAAGGCACACAAAATTCTAACATGTCTTCCAAAATCTCAGAGAAATAAGAGATACTTTTTAGAATATATTTTTCATAAGATTCAAATCATTTTGAAAATCCAAAATTCATGAGTATAATATGGAGCAAGGCCATTTACTCAACGATCCAGTTCCCCGATTATACAAGAGAATAGTTTGTTACATTCATTTCTCTCCTCATACAATTAGAATTATTGCTCTGAATTTCTAAAAACAATTTTTTAAAGAACGAAGAAATACAGATCTTCATGTCACTATTTTGCCCAGAAACTTGTAAATACGAATGAAGTCAGTCCAGGCATATGTACCACTCACTGTGCTTCAGGACCTGCATCCACAGGTGTCTCCCCAGCTTCGTATGAAACTTCCACTCCTGCGCGTGGTTTTCCTCCTCGGGCTCCGAACAGGGTGTGCTGTTTGTCCCTCTGTACTTCTGCACCCTGACGTGTGCTCCACGGCCTACAGAGAACTCCAGGATCCTGTTTGTTTTCCCAAAGGCTATTGGCTGTGTTCCAGCTCAGGCTGTAGTCCCATCCTGAAGCCTTCGAAGACTCATTCTCATCACATCTTCTTGATAATGTCTTGGCTCAGGTGTCAGTGGTTGTACCTTTATTACTCACTCCTCAATTCAGTAATGCCTGCTCGGTGACATCAGTTTCATTAGTACCTTTTATGATATTTAAGTCTTATTATCTTATGCTTAGGTATCTTAAACTTTCTGACTTTTCATATTTGACTTTTAGTTTTCTTTGTGGACCTCATATGTCTTTTATATATCTTGCTCTGTTTGGTTTTCAAAACTTGGTGTATTTTGTTTTATAACTAGATTTTACGCTTTTAAGGAAAAGACTTTATATAAAGTGCTTTGTCAGTTGCAGGCTGAATTTAATTTCATGTAACCGGAAAACTCAAATGACAGTGTATTAAACAGGGGAGAGATTTATTTTTTTTCTCTTTACAAGAAGAATTGGTCCAGAGCTAACTTAGCCTTCCTGTAGTGTCCTCAGGCCACCAAGCACCTTGCTTTCTATTGTGCCATCCTTAGTGTGGGTGCCTTTTCCTTTTATGGAAAGACAATTGCAAATCACTAGCCATCCGGCTCACATTCCTAGCATACAAAATGGGAGGAACCAAGGGCATACAGGCTACTTCTGTCAGTTATTAACGGGCCACCAGGGAATAACCAGGAGCTTCTGCTCACCACTTACTGGCCAGGACCGTGTCATGTGGTCTGGATCCAAGGCAAGCCTGGCAGTGTAGGCCTTGAACTCCACACGCTGCCCTTCTCATCAGAATCAGGAGATACAGAGGATGGTTCTTTGTGGGCAACTAGCTGTCAAGTGCCTCCTACATATAAGGCATGCAGGAAATGTTTATCCCTTAGATTTTGATTATTGTCATGCCAGCTATAAGATATTTTTATGCTTTTTGAACAAATATATTTTATTACTTGATTGGAGACAATAAAAGTCTAGTAAGTAGGGAAAGAGCAGATTTCCTGAGAAGGGGAGGCTACTGGAGATCACAGATGGTAACTTGACTTTAGGTGGCTGTCTTGCTTTGAAAGGGGGTCTTGAAGTGGTAGTGAGTACTGTTTTTTGCTTATTTGCCTGGAGTTCTCATTCCCACTAAACCTTAATCTTTCTTCTGTCTTTTTAATCTTTATACAGGGTAACAGATTTGCATATTCACCCAGGAAGGGTACCACATAGACGAATGGATTTTCTGTTTTCACAGAATGTTTCTTTTTCCTAAAAGTGCACTTTCAGGAAGTGTGATAGAGTGGAGATTCCATTTTAGAGTCAGGAAACCCTGAGTTTGAACTCATCTCTGTCACTGATCAGTGTTGTGACTTGAGGTGTCTTCTTTTTAAACCTTTCTAACAGTCGGTTTCTCTGTCTTGGGAATGATGGCGCTTCCTCACAGAGCAGTTGTGAGGATTAAATAGGATAAATATTTAGAAGTACTTGACATGTAGTAGAAGCTCAACAAATGTGAATTTCTTTTTTTTCCCCCCTCATCTGGCATGTTTTACTAGTTTCATAAACAGTTTAAAATCTGCCTATTAAAAATGGTGGTGGGGGGGCTCTATCCTGTTAAGTAGGTATCCAAAAATTTTCTTGTGACAAATGAATCAACCAAAAAGTAGTTGTCCTTGATACAGTGCAGCCAGGGAACAAAAGACAATGTGTCTCTCAAATTCTTGTTCCCTCTGCTTACTTTCTGAAATGAAGACTCTAATTTGAATTTAAAAAATTAATCCAACTATTATATGCTGATGAATATTTTTTAAAAAATCTGGGAATATAGTTTTAAATATAATAAGATAGGTATTTAGATAACTTCCCCTTTCACTCTCCTAGGGATTATCCATCAGGGACTTCTGGGTTATATATAATATTTGAAAGAGGTACAGTTGTACCTAGTGTTAAGGCATTGTCTCGGTAGACAGAGGGGACATTACTGGACTGTGAGCTATATGCTGATAGGGGCTGTGTCAGTTTTGATCATCACTAGAATCAAGTGATGATCAGGGAATCACACAGGGAATGTACAAAGGTAGAGATATAATTCCTATTCATTGAATAAACACATTTTTTTAAAAAAGTAAATTGGGCTCTTTTGATACAGGCCTGTTATTGGCATTTCGGTCTTTGTATTCATCTTTCTGAAGCACTCCTTTCCTTTTCCCTGTGTTCCATACCTTGTGGTGAGAAGTCATGCACTCAGCGCCCATTTTAGCTGGTCCACTCTGCTTTTTCATGAGCTCTGTTTCACCCCAACCCGACCCCCCAGCTTGTTGCCCTGGGCAGTTTCGAGCACTCCCTGCCGTCCACATACACCAGTAGAAATAAAAGCAGCTATACTGTGTTCAGCACTAATTACATGGTCTCTTTAATCCTCTTGAGAACCCTAAAGGATTGGTGGGCAAACCCAGTCTGGGATGAGAAAAGTGAGGCTTGGAGAAGTTACCCAAAGCACAGTGCTAATAAATGATGAGGGAGGACTGAGCCCAGGCGAGCCCTGCCTGCACAGGGGCTGCCTGTCAGAACTAATTGGCGCATGCAGGCTGCAGAGCGGGCTCCACCCTGCAGCTGCCAAGCCCTTGCCTCTCACCTGTAGTTGTGCTGTACTGTGCTTAGTTGCTCAGTCGTGTCCAGCTCTTTGCAACCCCATGGCCTGTAGCCTGCCAGGTTCTTCTGTCCATGGGGATCTCCAGGCAAGAATACTGGAGTGGGTTGCCATGCCCTCCTCCCGGAATTTTCCCAACCCAGGGCTTGAACCCAGGTCTCCCGTGTTGCAAGNTCTCTCAAATTCTTGTTCCCTCTGCTTACTTTCTGAAATGAAGACTCTAATTTGAATTTAAAAAATTAATCCAACTATTATATGCTGATGAATATTTTTTAAAAAATCTGGGAATATAGTTTTAAATATAATAAGATAGGTATTTAGATAACTTCCCCTTTCACTCTCCTAGGGATTATCCATCAGGGACTTCTGGGTTATATATAATATTTGAAAGAGGTACAGTTGTACCTAGTGTTAAGGCATTGTCTCGGTAGACAGAGGGGACATTACTGGACTGTGAGCTATATGCTGATAGGGGCTGTGTCAGTTTTGATCATCACTAGAATCAAGTGATGATCAGGGAATCACACAGGGAATGTACAAAGGTAGAGATATAATTCCTATTCATTGAATAAACACATTTTTTTAAAAAAGTAAATTGGGCTCTTTTGATACAGGCCTGTTATTGGCATTTCGGTCTTTGTATTCATCTTTCTGAAGCACTCCTTTCCTTTTCCCTGTGTTCCATACCTTGTGGTGAGAAGTCATGCACTCAGCGCCCATTTTAGCTGGTCCACTCTGCTTTTTCATGAGCTCTGTTTCACCCCAACCCGACCCCCCAGCTTGTTGCCCTGGGCAGTTTCGAGCACTCCCTGCCGTCCACATACACCAGTAGAAATAAAAGCAGCTATACTGTGTTCAGCACTAATTACATGGTCTCTTTAATCCTCTTGAGAACCCTAAAGGATTGGTGGGCAAACCCAGTCTGGGATGAGAAAAGTGAGGCTTGGAGAAGTTACCCAAAGCACAGTGCTAATAAATGATGAGGGAGGACTGAGCCCAGGCGAGCCCTGCCTGCACAGGGGCTGCCTGTCAGAACTAATTGGCGCATGCAGGCTGCAGAGCGGGCTCCACCCTGCAGCTGCCAAGCCCTTGCCTCTCACCTGTAGTTGTGCTGTACTGTGCTTAGTTGCTCAGTCGTGTCCAGCTCTTTGCAACCCCATGGCCTGTAGCCTGCCAGGTTCTTCTGTCCATGGGGATCTCCAGGCAAGAATACTGGAGTGGGTTGCCATGCCCTCCTCCCGGAATTTTCCCAACCCAGGGCTTGAACCCAGGTCTCCCGTGTTGCAAGCAGATTTTTGCTGTCTGACAGGTGGATTATTTGCCATCTGAGCCACCAAGGAAGTCCAGGAATACTGGAGTGGGTAGCATATCCCTTCTCCCAGGATCTTCCAAACCCAGGAATCGAACTGGGGTCTCCTGCTCACAGGTGGATTCTTTACCAGCAGAGCTGCCAGGGAAACCCACTTGTAGTCTACTCATTGGACAAATCTCACCTTTTTTTTTTCTCTGATCACTCTGTCTTCTGCCCTGTTAGCTATTTTTTCCTTGATGTGCACTCAATCTTGCCTTAAAGATACAGTGATCAAACCATATGAGAGAGTTCATTGGAAACCTCAGTAGAAATCTCTTGGGACTTATTTTGCTTTCAGAAATGTATAATAGTAGTCACTATTATGAACAGAGTGCTATGAGTTTGCTGCCACTTTGCCCATTTTACAGGATAAGGAATTTAAGACTCACAGTTGATAAGCTGGTGGTCTAGAATCTGATCACAGAGCAGATTTTGGGAGTCCACTATGGCCTCAAGCACCTGGTCTGAACCTCTGCATAAATGAGGGCCATACCTCGTATTAGTTTGCAAACTACAACGTCTGGTCCACTTTTGGCAATGAAAGCAGATTAAAAATAGCTGGGCTGATTAACAGTCTAAGACTCTTGCTCGGGGCTGGTCTTAGGGCTGACTCTCCTGGCCATGCCTCAGCGCCCTAAGCCAAATCTAGAAAAATAAGAATCTCTTTTTTGGCAGAAAACAAGAAGTAAGACTTTTGGTTATTTCAGTTATTAAGCTCTCTGAAAGGATAAAGATTTTCTACTCCCATAGGATATTAAAAATGCTTGCTCTTAAGACAGTTTCAAAAGAGGGATTAAAAAACCATTTTGGCAAAACAGCATTGTCCTGTGTTGTTTATAGCTTCCTAATTGGACTTCACATTTGGATATACACATTCAGTTGTGTCTGTGAAGCTACCAGGAGTTTTATTTTATAGTTTCAGAAGTCAAATTAGTTGGGGTAGTTTTATCAGGATTTGAAGAAAAATTTTGCCATGATCATTCCAAATGCCAAGGAGGATCTTCAGCTTGAGTTCCAGGAAAGGGGACTTTATATTATATACCACCAGAAGTGACACACGCACACACACACACACACACACACACACACACACATATATATATATACACACCACTCTGCACCCCATCCCTAACAGTTCTCGTTAAAGATTTAGACATGATTTATCTTAAAAATTCAAATAGTTCAGAATGTTTAAAAATAGATTTAAATTTGTTAGAAGCTTACAACTATTTAAAGCAGGACCTCTATAGGGTTAATAATAGTAAAAGTGAAAAAAGTAAGTTACTCAGTCGTGTCCAGCTTTGTGACCCCATGGACTATACAGTCCATGGAATTCTCCAGACTAGAATGCTGAAATGGGTAGCCTTTTCCTTCTCCAGGGATCTTCCCAACCCAGGGACTGAACCCAGATCTCCCACATTGCAGGCAGATTCTTTACCAACTGAGCATCAGAGAAGCCCAAGAATAATAAAGCAATATTAAAAATTAAAGGGCTAACAAAATTAAAACAACTTTGAAAACATCCTGTTTTCTTTATTTGCACCAAGAAATAAAGACTCGCTCTGCTGGCTGTTTCTGAATATGCTTTTTTTTTTTCCCCCCCCTGGCAAGTTGTGCTGAAAAAAGTGAAACACAAAGAATAACTTTTTTGACATTCAAAAAGCTGGGTGCTTTGAGCCATATTTGCATGTGGTTGCATATTTGGGTTTTCAACTATCTGATGTATATATCCAAGATGTCTTGTCAAAACAGCACTGTAAAGCTGGGTAAGCAGATTGCAAAGAACAGGTAGGAACCCAGAGATGGGTTCCCTGGTAGGTTCTGCCAGTGAGCAGATGGATCCCCTGGCATGTCAGGCCCTCTTCAGTCTCAGCTTCTTCACTTATAAAATGAGATGATTTCAGTGGGTGTTTCTAAGAGTCCTGGAAGCCTTAAGTATTTCATAATTCTAACAGTATTGCTGCCATTTTTTAAATAGGAATGTACTTGTACTTAGTCACTCAGTTGTGTTCGACACTTTGCAGCCACATGGACTATAGCCATCCCAGATTCCTCTGTCCATGAGATTCTCCAGGCAAGAACACTGGAGTGGGTTGCATTTTCTACTCCATTTTAAGGAACTATACATGTTTTCTACTGGGTTGCCATTTTCTACTCCATTTTAAGGAACTATACATGTTTTCTACTGATACACATGCTTTGCACTGATAGAAAATAAATATTTAGAAAAGTGAGAAAAAGGTAAAATTATTTTTAAAAAAAGGGTATAAATCATTTTTCCCTAGTGCTATCACAATATGGGAATGTTAGGTCTAAAAAGTGATATGCGTGCTGTTAAAAGTTCATGAAATAATACCCGCAGGTATATCAGAAGACTGAATATCACATATTTCATTGATTCTCTGGCACCCTACATCACAAAAAGTATCATTACCTTATATGCTTCCAATTAAACTATGCCATAACCATTGATGGTAAGTTACACCTAAGGTTCAGAGAAGTTAAATGTGAGATGTGGTTTTGAAAATCACTGAAATAGGAAGGTTCTAAAAGGGCTTCGGTTGATGCTAGGTGGCTCAAGAATTTACAGTAAAAAGTCTGATGGCTCCTGGGCTCTCATAAATATTCTCTTTCCTCTCCTCATGTTTTCTCCTTTTTTCTAAACTCTTCTCCCCTTGCCCCTCCCCTACTTGTCCTTCTTCCTCACTGTGAGAAACAGTTATTAACTTTTTTGCTTAGGCATGTCTTATGGTTATTCTGGGAACAAACGACTGCTGAAAAACTGAAATGAGATACTGGAATAACATTGTGTCCAACATAAGCATGACCAGTGGTTTTTTGCTTTAAATATGAATAAGCATTAGCACTTGTGAAGGTTTTTTTTTTTTTTTTTCTTCAGAGATGAATTAGTCAGCACTGGCATCTTCACAGGAATTACATGAGTTTTAAAAACACTGAGGCTTCAGAGAACACTCCTTTGATGAAGTTAGTGGGAACATTAGAGTGGGATTTGTGCTTTGACCCTCTTTATTATTTGTGTTGGATTTAGGTCCTAAAATAACATGAATATATTCATATGTATATGTGTGTGTCCACGGTTTGGGGTGTTTTTAGACTTAATTTTAATGTTTACTTTCTTTTATAATGAAATTGGAGCTGTTTCCTTTGCCCTTTTTCCTACCATGTAACAGAGCACACTGAAAGGGCTTCTAATATCTTGCTTTATAAAGTTGGACACCCGCTTGAGTTAGGGTCATTTTTTGCTATCCTTGAGGGAGAAAGAAAGTCTGAGGAATGAGCAATCTGCCTGGCTCTTGGCCTGAGAAGGAGAGCAGAAAGGATCAAGAACAGAGACGAGCAAAAGGGCTTGGAGGAGAGTTTCTGGGCCGCTCTTTGCCTGCAGACACGCTTTCTTCTCTTGGTTGGAAGCCTAGACATGGCATGATTCTCCAGTGTCACTGATCCAGATTGTCAGGTGGAGCAGTGCTAAATCCCCTGCCATGCCAGGCTTGGGACATTTCCAGTAGTGAGGCCACACTGGGCCTCAGGCCCTGATGCTAGACGGGAAATGAATTCATACAGCAGAAAGCTTCATCCTGGCTTTCTGAATTCATACGAAACTCCCAGAAGATCTGTATGGATCCCCAGCCACACAGATTCTTTGACTCTGAGTTAGTTTATCTCTTTATCCCGGCACGCACTCTAATGTTCCTGCTAAAATGTGATAACCTCCAGATGTAAGCAAGTTGAGGATTTTTATAGAGGTGGTCTGAGGATGATCTACCTTGTGACCTTGAGGGATTGTGAGCTGACTTTTAAAGAGCCTGCATCCATAATTGCTTGATGGAACGGCCTCATCAGACCCTGAGCTGTCTACCTCTGTCTTCAAATGTGAGAAAAAGGAAAAAAAAATCAAAACTTTAATTTGGTTAATAAGCCGTTGTCAAATAGATTTTTCTGTTGACTTGTAACTGAACTTGTTCCCAAATGATTAGATCGCCATGTGGTTATTTATCATTCTCTTACCACTTGATAATCTTATTCTAGTAAAACTGTTTTTTTAAAACTTAATTATTTCCAGTGAAAAAAAGGTAGTTTGTCATCTGTGTATATTAAAAAGGATCCACTCTTGGGGTGCCCTCCTCGCTAGTTCGCACTGATGGAAACCAGTGTCCAGTAGTGCTAGGCCAAGATACTTCTTCCATAGGCCTGGGAACTCAGTCTTTCTCGTCTCACCTGTCTTCTGTCTCCTGTTTCATGCATAGTTTTTGCCTCTTTAGTCCAAGTATCTTTGCTCATGATATTTGTTCCACCCATAGGGTCTTTATTTTTTTCAAATTCTCACAAAGTCCTAGAGATGTCATCTCATCCACCTTTGTTGAGTCTGCCTATTTCTTGAAAACTTTGCCTGTGTTTTCTCTTTGATCTCGTGTGGGCCCTTCCTTCCTTAGAAGTTTTTAAATCCAGTGAGGTTTCCAAGCTACTGTTTTGGAATCCCTAGTATTGTCTCCTGCAGAGCCGGGTGGTATCAGTCATCGCTAAAGGAGTGTTTCCCTTGTGCTAGGCGCTGTGCTGACTGCTGGAGGAACACTGTGGGAATCACATATTGATGTCATCCCTGGTGTCATGCAGCATGCTGAGTAGTGGAAGCTGATGGATAGTAATCACACAGTTGCACGTATGCTTATGTGAAACAAAGGGCTGGGAGGAGCATTGAAAACTTCCCCACAGAATGGATGGTTTATCTGAGGGAGGAGAAGCAGAAGGTGGAAGCACAGTGTTTTAGGCAGTGGTAGTAAAAGGTGCAAAGACCCCATGTCAGGAAGGGGCATGGCTGTTTAAAGAAACTGAGAAAAATATGATCAGAGTTAGAGAATAAGGGAAGGATCATAGGGAACAAAATTGAAAGGGGCCACCAGAGTATGAAATGGACCCGTTTATGTCAGTCACTTCTTGTAATTCTGATATTGGTGACAGTATCTGTTTTGAGTTAGTATCTGATAGCTAATTGAACATGTAATGCTCATGCTCAAATAAAATATGTTGTTGAATGTCTTGTCTAATGACAAGAATTTAAATCCCTACTATCTGATTTCTCCAAACTATGTACTGTTTTGTTCTTAATAAATATTTGACAGCTAGCAAAATATGAAGGATAGCAATAAGGAAGCAACAGCTTTTCTTGAACTGTTAGGATCTTTTGGAACAGTCTTTGTTTTTAAATATAACGTTTTGCTAGAGGTTTGGAAAAAGCAAGAATGAATATATTACTTGCCATTTCCTTCAAGGGAACACACTGAGTTGCTTAATTCAAAATATCTGTCTCTTCTTATCTTAGGACATTGCGTTCCTTATTTAGAAGAATGTAAAAATCCAGGGCTACTCTGACCTCTATATAAAAATATTTCACTGTTTTAGGTACATTGCCTATCTGTTAAAAATAATGGAGAAAAAAATATGAAGCATTAAAAGATATCTTTATAATCTGGCTTTACTTGGATGATAAAATTTTAAAGAGCAGTAGAAATAAGCTTTACTTTGGGACCTAGTTGAAATCAAATTTCTATGGACTTTACCTTGTTCCTTATTTTCTGTTAATTATATATAAACATATATAATTAATAGGTACAATAAATGCATTTATCTTTCTTTTGAAAAGTTAGGTAATTTTCATTCTAGTAAGATTTTGGTATTTAAATGATAGTGTTTAACTTGTATTTAATTAAATATTACATGTGGTATTCAAGGGTGAAGTGAAGTCGCTCAGTCATGTCCGAATCTTTGCGATCCCATGGACTATAGCCTACCAGGCTCCTCCCTCTGTGGGATTTTCCAGGCAAGAGTACTGGAATGGGTTGCCATTTCCTTCTCCAATTTAAGGGTACTTAATCTAAAAATCAAGTTTAATTTTTTCCCAAAATAGAAACTTTGACACAGAAAATGGCCATATCCAGTGGTCTTTTTCCTTCTCTTTTGCTCATTCTTCCTTCTTCTTTTTTTTTTTTTAAAGGTTTCTTGTTTCATCCTGTAGATTCTTGCTCATGTAGTTATGCTTAGTCTGTGCTTGTTTTTTACCTGCTGAATGATTATCACCTTTTCCTCTTTTCTCTGAAGAAAAAAGCAATAAATGGGGGAAGGTTATCAAGTAGATGCTGCTGCTGCTGCTAAGTCACTTCAGTTGTGTCCGACTCTGTGCAACCCCACAGATGGCAGCCCATTGGGCTCCACCATCCCTGGGATTCTCCAGGCAAGAACACTGGAGTGGGTTGCCATTTCCTTCTCCATTGCAGGAAAGTGAAAAGTGAAAGTGAAGTCGCTCAGTTGTGTCCGACTCTTAGCGACCCCATGGACTGCAGCCCCCCAGGCTCCTCCATCCATGGGATTTTCCAGGCAAGAGTACTGGAGTGGGATGCCACTGCCTTCTCCGTATCAAGTAGCTAGTTACTTACCAATGGGTCCAGTGCCCCTTTCTGCTCTGTGGTGTTGCCAAATGACCAGATGACAATCCTGAGTTTTTTCCCCATATTCTAGAATGAATCCAGTTTGGAAAGGAACTAGCCATCCTGTTCCATCACTTTCTTGAGTCTTCAGGAAGGAGTAGAAAGGCTGACTGCTTAGCCTCTGCCCAGGGCTTTCCTGAGGCTTCCCACATAATCTGCTCTAAGAATCAGAATTTCCGGGGAAAATAACAGATGACTACTGTGTATGCTTTGAGGGCAAAGCAATATATATCAAATTGACTTTCTACTTCAGTCTCTACTTTTTGGCAATAGCCTTTGTCTTATGTTTTAAGTCACTCATCTTTTGGTCCCCAGGCTTTCAGATTTCTTTTCTGAAGTTAACCATTTCTTGCTGTCTTTGTATATTTGAACATTGTTGTGTCTACTGCTATCAAAATGAGTTATGTTAACTTTTTAATCTCTTACCTCCACTTATTTTTTTTTATGAAGGGCCAGTCTAGGGGAGTTGGGGTATAAAAAATATAAACTGCCTTGATAAGGATGTCAGCCAAAACAGAGATCTGCTCCATCCACATGCCAACATGTCCTCTTGCAGAGGCTACTGGATCTTTATATTACGTTTTCATTGCTGGATGCCACATGCTCCCAGAGCAGTTTAAACTGTAAACCACTTAAAGGCCAAGGCTGCTGTCAGGATTACAGTGACACTCGAGGGCTTCCTCAACACAGCCTGTGTGTACATTGTTGACTGTCCTCCGGAGCTGTCTCTGTTCATCTTGGCGGGATGTTATAGACAGATCTTATCAATGCTTGTCTTCTTATTAATCAAGTGTCTGTTCATTGATGAGACAAAGACAGTTCCTGTTCTTCTTTAGGGTTCCAGGAGGATTTCTTCTTGCTAATATATTATTGCGAATGATCTCATGGATCAATTGATATGACTTCTTTTTACCCCCACCCCCCCCTTTTTTTTTTTACTTTATATAGAAAGTTGAGGATTTGGGCCACTGCATGGGCTTCCCTGATAGCTCAGCTGGTAAAGAATCCGCCTGCAGTGTGGGAGACCTGGATTCGATACCTGGGTTGGGAAGATCCCCTGGAGAAGGGAAAGGCTACCCACTCCAGTATTCTGGCCTGGAGAATTCCATGGACTGTATAGTCTATGGGGTCGCAAAGAGTCTGACATGACTGAGCGACTTTCACTTACTCACTCAGCTGGAAATGTACAATATCCCTTTATTAAACAGCATGATTGTATGATCTCCATCTCTCTCTGTTTTTGTCTTTCAGTATGTGGAGGAAATAGGATACCACTGTTTTGCTCTAATGATTCTTAAGAGCAACCCTGCTGTTTGGTTTTTGTATGATCACAAAAGTTTGTACCTTAGTTTAAATCTGTAGTAGTCATGTAGTTTCACTTATGACTTGATATTTTTCTTAAATAGGAAAGTTTAGTGTAGTAATAATATTAACAAGGGGCATATTCAACCTACTAAAGAGTTAAGGGTTAGATTATCTTTCCCTTTTTCATATATTTCAAGGAGAAATAAATAGAAACAAAAAGGAGACATTTTAACAAAGCCTCTCCATTGGTAGTATAAGGAGTTTTTCATACGTACTGAATAGATCTGAGAGATGACAGGGACTGTGGAATATCAACCAAAAATGTAATTTTATCATTCATGGATAAATGTGTATTTTGAACAAATGTCAGCATTAAATGGAACTATTTTTTTTTTTTAAGAAGGATTTGAAACGAAGTTCAGGCAAAAATATTGAGTTTTTCTCCTAACAAGTGTTATGTATTTAAAAAATGAGTACATGCACTTATTCCAGAAATTTAAATTAGCCTTGTCCTTCTAAATTTATGTCTCAATTCTTAGCAACTTTATTTTTTTAAAAATTTGTAGCAACGTCAACTGAAGAGATTAATGGCATTTCTGGTTGGTTAGATGTCGTTTTCATTTTCCCCAACATTTACCTCTTGCTCTGTTCTTGTTCTGTTCTTGAATTTGGCTTAGACTTCAGAATATCTCCAGATTTTCATTTCGTAGTTCCTCTGATATAAACAATAGAGCGTGAAAAATAAGAGACATGCTTCTGTTATCCTACATGATGGGAGTTTACTGTAAGAAAGCATGGGAGTAATCAGGAAGTCCAGGGAACCTGTCCAGTGGCCACCAGCTCATTCCCAATCCCTCGTTTCCTGGCATGGAGTGGGCAGTGGTCTCTGAGGGTACCGAAATGGCGGCTTATCATTGTTTCTCATGAAGGTGAAGGTGAAGTCACTCAGTCGTGTCCGGCTCTTTGCGACCCTGTGGACTGTAGCCTACCAGGCTCCTCCGTCCATGGGATTCTCTAGGCAAGAATACTGGAGTGGGTTGCCATTTCCTTCTCCAGGGGATCTTCCCGACCCAGGGATCAAACCCAGGTCTCCCGCACTGGGGGCAGACGCTTTAATCTCTGAGCCAGCAGCCCCAAGTCAGATCTTCTCCTCTCAGGACTGGTCATCTTCACGTTGCTTTTGGCAAATGCTCCCACCAGTGCTTGGCCACAGCAGCATGGTGGACGGCATCTCTTAGCACCTCAGCGATTGTGAGACGCTGAGGTTTGTCTGAAGGCACTGAAGATGCAGACATAAGAACAACAGCCTACCCAGCTGCAATCACAGGAAACACTGAGATTCCAAATAGATCTTGGGATCTTAGTGAGCCACACTTATTAACCCTAAAGCAAAGGAATTGAATTGAGGGCTCAGACACTTGCATCTGATTTTGGCAGTGTCTCCAGATTTTTATTTCTTAGTTTTTCTGATATAAAATGACCTTATAGCTGCCTCAGTGACTTCAAAACTCAGAACTGTCAGCTGATGGCAATATTGTCAGTTCTCACCTAGGATTATTTATAAGAAAAATAGAAGAATTTTAATTTCCCAAGCATTAAAATTTGATCAATTTATACTTTTGCAGCAGAAAAATTTTTCTAAATTAAAACTTACAAATATGCGTTGAGTATTATGTGCAAAACATTTTGCACGGGTACAAAGTTCATTTGTTCCAAAGATCTTTATTAAGCCATACATTTACTTGGGCCCAGTCCCTGGGATATCATGTCAAATGGTGAGTAAATAGAGATTTTCCTTAAAGGAGCTTACTAGTACAGTTGAAGAGAACGATATTCAAATAGAAATTATAAAATAAGAGCATTGAAAGGGGCACATTACAAAGCCAAGGGCAGTCAAGGAAGACTTTCTGGAGGAAGTGCTATGGAAACTGGAGCCAAATGATAAGTAGGAATTTGCCAAATAAAGCATGTTGTTAGTGGTTGGAGCAAAGATTTCAAGTAGAGGATACCTCATGAGCAAATAGAAGAAGTAGCAAATATATATCATATTTGTCTAAGGTCAGAGTGACCTGTTCCATAGGCTGACTTGCTGGGGTTACGCATGCTGTGAGGGGCTTGCCAGGGGGCTCAGTGGTAAAGAATCCGCCTGCCAGTGCAGGAGATGCGGGTTTGATTCCTGGGTTGGGAAGATCCCTTGGAGAAGGAAATGGCAACCCACTCTAATATTCTTTCCTGGAGAATTCCATGGACAGAGTAGCCTGGCGGGCTGCAGTCTACAGTGTTGCAGAGTCAGAAGCGACTGAACAACCAAGCCCACACATGCTTGCTGTGTGTGTGCTAGAGTTTGGGCTTTATTCCCTGGGGCCCCACTTCCTGGGTCCTCTATTTCACTTCATCTTTCAGATTTTTCTTGACTCTGCTGCTGCTAAGTCGTTTCAGTCATGTCCGACTCTGTGCGACCCCATAGACGTCAGCCCACCAGGCTCTCCCATCCCTGGGATTCTCCAGGCAAGACACTGGAGTGGGTTGCCATTTCCTTCTCCAATGCATGAAAGTGAAAAGTGAAAGGGAAGCTACTCAGTCCTGTCCGACTCCTAGCGACCTCATGGACTGCAGCCTACCTAACTCACCATTAAATATTGGAATTTCTCAGGGTTCAGACCTAGATTCGTTTTTTCCCTCATGCTTTTTCCTTTTCTCCCTTGTCTGATTTATCCATGTCCATAAGTTTGTTTACCACCTGTAAGCTCAGTGATTCTTAAGTCAGTTCTGAACTTAGGGTCTTACAGCCCTCTTACGACCATTGTGTTTACGACTTGTTTCCTTAGGACCATGCTCTCTGTTTGCTACTCCTGCCACCCCTGATTCTCTTAATCATCAGAAGTTTCTTCTTGCCCCGGGGACTTTGTATGACTTCACTTCTCTTATCCTGAAATGCTCTTACTCTTTTTGCCTAGTTACTGCCCACTCCTCCTTCAGGTCTTAGCCTGAATATCACTTTCCCAGGGATGTCTTTTGGGCTTCTCCTAACGCCCACTTGATGACTGAGTAGCATACTGCATTTTTATGTCCTACTTTTTGGTTATTGTTTTGCTTTGAATACCGCTTTCCCCAGTGTGCTTCAGCTCTCTGAGGGCAACAGCCAACTCTTTTTGCTGACGTACATATGCATGCTCAGTCACTCAGTTGTGTCCAACTCTTTGTGACCCCATGGACTGTAGCCTGCTAGGCTCCTCTGTCTATGGGATTTTCCAAGCTAGAATACTGGAGTGGGTTGCCATTTCCTTCTCCAGGAGATCTTCCTGACCCAGGAATTGAGCCCACATTTCCTATGTCTTCTGCATTGACAGGTGGATTCTTTACCAGTGAACCACCTAGGAAGCTAGCCTTATATTAAAACACTTAGCAGAGGATGTGCACTTTGCATGGGAACTTTGCACAATGAGCTGCTTGGGTTAGGACAATGAAGAGCCCCTGAATGACCTGATATGATCGGCTATTAGAAAGTTTATTCCTCTAGCAGTATGGAGGAGTTAGAGAAGGTCTACGGCTAGAACGAGGGAGATAAGTAGGTGGATATTACCACTAGAAGTGTACATCCTCATAGCACACATATGATTAAAACACAAAACTTCCAAAGTTCCTTGTTCCAAGGGCACAGGGTTATTCTCAGGACTCTTTTCATCTCTTGGTGTGATTTATTCCATGTGGGACCCTATTTTTCCACAGTCTTTCTCTTTGTGAACTGTAGCAGCCACATCTACCCCTGCCCAGTGGAAAAGAATACCCAGTTTATGATGTCCAGATTGGCCCTGATTAGCTCTGATTAGGTCATGTCCCCATCTCTGAAATAGTCATTGTTGCCAGGGAAACTCTGGGTGTTGAGTGATCCATCTAGATAATATATTCTCTGTGGAGCTGAGGCAATCATGCAGTGGTAAACTAGCTCTAAATTTTTTTTTCTTTAAAAAAGACCTATTTGTGGCATTTGCCATATTCTTGAGTATACATTCTCCCACCATGGCTGATTTCAGGATGCCTGGCTGGCCAAGTTCCTGAATGTTTAACAGTCAACGGTGACGAGCAATTCCGGCAGCTCCACTACTCTGTCGCTGAGCTGAAGGTAGAGCTGCCAGCATCACTCCCGAGGCAGTGGTTCTCTAAAAGCCAATCAGAATGCAGTTCAATGAGAAATCAGTGCCTGGCTGCCAATCCAGCCAATAAGACTGTGCATAACTTATACTTTAGTGTCCTTATTTTATTTTAAGAATTTTTTTTAAGTTCTCATGTCATTTTCTTGAATAACATTTTAAAGTACCTTATAATATTCCATTTTGTGAAAGTACTATCGTTTACCTCTTTTACTGTGGAATGTTTAGGTTGATAGAACATACATAATGCTTTGCATGGCCTTGTCTATGGCTACAGCTATTTCCCCCACATTTAGGACAGATTTACTGAGATAGTTTGCCTAAGTGAAATTACTAAGTTGAAGAAATAGCCTCCTCTATGCTTTTTAGACTCCTAAGTTGAAGAAATAGCCTCTCTAATGCTTTTGAGACTTTCCAATAGATGTAAAAAATAGTTTTACCAATTTATAACACTCTGTCATTGTAAGAGAGTAACTGTTTCATTCCAGTCATTTTATGTAATTAGAAAAATAATCAATTGGAGAGAATTGATATATCATTTTAATTTTCATTTATTTGAATTGCTAAAAATGTTTAAATGTCAACATTTTTATAGCAAGAATATTTCTTATATTGAGTTTTCTTATAACTTCTGGACATTTGTGTGTGTTGATCTTACTATACTATTTTCATAGGTATTTAGTTCATCATAAATAATTTAATTTCTATATGACATACCACAGTTAATAGTGGAAATTCTAGCACATAGCACAACTTGGTAAATGTTGAAGGGAGTGCTGTACATGAAACTTTCTCTGATTCTGTATGTTTTGGGGGTGACATAAGTTGCTGTAATAGATAAATACAAAATCACAATAAGTTAACAGTAAAAGTTAATTTCTTGCTCTTGTCAAAGTTCCTTGCAGGCATTCCTAGTTGAGCACCTTTTATGTGGTCATTCAGAAACAAAGCCTCCTTCTGTCCCATAGCTCTGCTCTCCTCTTTAGGTCTTTGTCATCATCTCCATTTAGTGAGCAGGTGATGTAAGAGAATGGAGGACAGAATG
Source organism: Neotragus pygmaeus (assembly GCA_006410875.1). Classification (NCBI taxonomy): domain Eukaryota; kingdom Metazoa; phylum Chordata; class Mammalia; order Artiodactyla; family Bovidae; genus Neotragus; species Neotragus pygmaeus. Next base: position 1,361,540 of record SJYV01025744.1, on the reverse strand, counting down.
TGGGAGAGCTGTAGGGACTAGGCCTGGAAGTGTCACATTGCATGTACTTATATCCTATTGACCAAATCTCAATCCTGTGGACAAAACTGCTTGCAAGGAAGAAAAGAAAAAAGGACTTTGTGAGCTTCTAGCCAGTCTTTGCCAAAGTTCCTATAAGCTGAAATAGAGAATCTTTGCTGCTATTACAACTTGTGTATATCTGAGAATAAATCACCTGTGTTACTTGGATTATTTACAGATTAAAATATGGAATGGACAATTTTAAATGTTGATAAGAGATGAATAGCTTTTTAGTAGATCAGAGTAGTGGAAAATGACATTGAATGGTCACTGAATGGCCTGAAGTTTACACACTTAACAGACTGGAAGTGGTCGGACAGAGTGACTTTGACATGTAATAAACAAGTCTTGGATGGGTACCATTTGCTCCATATATAAGAAAATTAGATGTAAAATAGACTGTATGAGGAATTTGTAATTAGCTCAACCAATAAGTTCAATGACTTGTTAGAATGATATTTTAAACAGACTATTCTAGCTCTTTTTTTTTTAATTTCTGCATACACAGGTAATTAAGGTATACAGTGAAGATGAAACCAGCAGAGCTTTAGAGGTACCCAGTGACATAACTGCCCGAGATGTTTGCCAGCTGTTGATCCTGAAGAATCATTACATTGATGACCACAGCTGGACCCTTTTTGAGCACCTGCCTCACGTAGGTCTAGGTAAGGACACAAAATCATGATCATATCATTGCTTTTCTGTCCTGTATAATTTTGATCATATGGCAAAGGTTTGCTTCACTTATGGAAAGACAGAGGACAGTTATGAATCATCCTTTTCTTTGTTTTTCATTTTTGTTGGTGATGATTAAGAGAAAAATGAAGTAGCACTAGAATAGAAAGAATAAGAATAAAAAATAAGAATAGAAATTAAGATAGAAGTATTACAAATTTACCACCTCCCATTGTTTCCAGAATGATCTATGGAAATTTGGGAGCTAAACCACAGAGTCTAAGTTGATGGAAAGATACATTACATAATAATTTTTAGTGTTCTTGCCTGGAGAATCCCAGGGACGGAGGAGCCTGGTGGGCTGCCGTCTATGGGGTCACACAGAGTTGGACACAACTGAAGCGATTTAGCAGTAGCAGCAGCAGCACAAAGAAAATTTTTGAGAGGTTAGTAAAATATGCTGTAATGTGGGCTACATTTTGCATTAATTATAGTACAGCCATAGGAAATACCCACAGTGGTGTTTTCTTTTGCGAGTGTATACCCTAAATTTTTCTTAAAGAAATAAATAATTCTTTCACATTTGAATGTCATAAACATAAAAAATATTCTTATTTTCAGTTGGAAATGCATCTCTGTATTGTGAACTTGTAGAGGCTTTTCTTCTCAAACCTTTTAAAAACTTATAAACTATTTCCATTCTCCTGCTAGAATGGGACAGAATTCAACAACAATTTTGTCTCCTTTTTCTTAGTTTTACAGATATTGCTGTTAAAAAACATGTTCCCAGAATAAGTAGATGAGAACAGGAGGAATTTGTTAGGACAGTGCCATTTGATTTTTAAGAGTTTTATATTAGTTTCCGTCGGCTACTGTGACAAATTAGCATAAACTTGGTGGCTTAAAACAAGCGAAGTTTATTCCCTTACCATTCTGGAGGCCAGAAGTCTGAAATCAGTATCAGTGGGTTAGATTCAAGGTATCTTCAGGGATGAACTTCTTCTGGAGGGTCACGAAGAGGATCCCTCTCTTGTCTCGTCTAGCTTCTTGTGGCTACTGGCGTGCCTTGGCTTATGGCTGCATCGCTCTCCTCTCTGCCTCCACGGTCACACCATGCTCTCTTCTGTCCATACGCACTCTCCCAGTGTCACTGTCTTATAAGAACAGTAGCATTTAGGGTTTATGCAGCATAACCCAGGGCAATCTCTTTACTTCAAGATCCTTAAATCAATTATATGTGCAAAGCTTTGTTTTGTATCATGTAAGGTAACATTCACAGGTNGTCCATACGCACTCTCCCAGTGTCACTGTCTTATAAGAACAGTAGCATTTAGGGTTTATGCAGCATAACCCAGGGCAATCTCTTTACTTCAAGATCCTTAAATCAATTATATGTGCAAAGCTTTGTTTTGTATCATGTAAGGTAACATTCACAGGTTCCAGGGATTAAGATATGGGTATCTATCTCTCATTTAGCCTACCACCAACTCCTTTGCATTATGTATCAAACAACTTAGTAGTAAATCATCAAAATTATTTTGAATAATCGGTCAGTGATAGCACAGTTTGATCCTTCAATTTGTTTAAAGAACTGAGAATTTTATACCTAGCTATGAGAGTTGTTTACTTTCTTGCATAGCTTGCTGCTGCTGCTGCTGCTAAGTCACTCCAGTCGTGTCTGACTGTGCGACCCCATAGACGGCAGCCCACCAGGCTCCCCCATCCCTGGGATTCTCCANACTTACATTTTACTATATGTGTATATACTTCATATTTGCTGTGCATATATATATATATATAACACATATACACACACACATTTTTTTGCATTGTTTGATTTTTTATAAAATAGACCTATTTTTACAATTTTAAAAGTTTCATGCCTCACTCCCCAATTCTGTTCTAGCCACAGTGGACTGCTGCTACTGGCTATCCCCTGAAAGTGTAACTGTTTCCAGATATCTTACACCAACTCACTAAATAATTAACTTCCTGGAGATGGCTACTGCTGTCATAGTCCCCTCCCGCAGGACCCGAGATTATCTGGAAGACAAAACAAGCACGGTAACTGTCTGACCTCAGAGTTTCAGGAACAGGCTTAACATAACAAATAGACAAAGTCTTGAATGTGTGAAAGGGAGCTGGCAAACTCCTGAATTCCTCTGTATTTCAAAATTCCTCCAGGTCCTTTCCAGCCTTCATTCTGCAAATACAGAGTGCTCACCATGGACCAGAGTGTTTAGGGATGGGAATACGGGGGGAGGGAGAGAAAGGGAAGCAAAGACAGTCATGCCGCAGTGTGCCAGTGGAGACAGGCATCATACATTGTGAATATACACGTGAAGCTGTAACTGTGAACTGCTGCAAGGGAGGGGGTGTAAACCACGATAGTGTTTAAGAGTGGGACGTGAACAGCCTCAGGGAGAGCTTCCTCAGGGAAGCGAAGCTTGTGCTAAAGTGGTCAAAGAACAGACATCAACTGGGGATGATGCAGTAGGAGGCAGAAAAACCCTACAGGGAAAAGAAATGCGCAGACAAAGGCCCTGGGGCAGATGGCTTAGACTCTGCAGCCAAGTAACATAAATACAAGTCCCAGCACCACAGCTGTTAATCGGTTCACATCTCTGTGCATCCAGTTTTTAAACTGTATAAAGGCACAGTTATACTAGCCTGACTAGGGTCGTAATAATGATTAAATGATCTATTCGTAAAGTTCAGAATGATGCCTCACTTCACTGTATAGCCTCATAAGCATGTTTAAAATAAATTCCAAATTAAATGTTAAAATGTATGTATATGCCAAGGCATCATAGAGGAAAAAATGTGAGTTTATACTGCTGGACAGCTTTCCACAACAGGCAATAAAGACAGGCAGTGATGGACCCCACATACTGGGTAAAGCATGAACTAGGGAGAAGAGAAATGAAAAAAGTGATCTGATCCCCGACGTGGGTCAGTCTAGACAGCTATACAGTAAGGAAAGTGAAGAAGAAAAATGCCAAACAGTCCCAGCTTTAAAATAGCTTAAAGCTTTCTCAATAAGCATCATGCAACAATCACTTGCAAGAAGTGGCAATAACTATAATTTTGATTATATCAATGTCATGTAATCATTGACAAAGTTCTCATGACAATGGCTCATGTATGTTTGTCGACTTACAGGCTTAATTCAAAATCCAAACTGAAGCTCCTGGGAGCCCATCATTCGTCATTCAGCCTAAACAGGCTGAATAATTGGACTCATCTTAACACGCTTCATGTGATTACAGAAGAATACTAGTGATCCAATCACTGAGATAATCATACTCTTCGCTTTGTCCACCTTGCCAAGGTCAGACATAACAAGGAAACACTCTGGAGATGAAGAGCCACACCACGCCGGAATGGCCTCGCAAAAAACAAATGACTCAGAGCAGACCTGACAACAGATGTTCATTCAAATTATTCAATCACTCTGGATCTTGGGGTCATTGCCTCTTGAGAGGACAGTGGAAAATGGCTCATCAGATACTGGATCAGCTTTGTCATAAAATCACTCATATCGTCCTCTTTTTGGCGAAACTAAGCCTCAGGGAACCCGGCTGCATGCAGAGATAGAGGCAAAACCAGCCAGCAGCATAATCCATCTCAAGAGGTAGTAGCTGTCTTTTAAAAAAAAACCAAACAGATCTTGGTTTGAGCCTTTTAACAATTGGTCTCTCAGCAATTTTTCCCATGAGTTCTTGATATAATTAACATTTTCATAAGAAAAAAGCCAAGAATATAGCAGAAACAAATACAACATTACGAAGCAATTATACTCCAATCAAAAAAGAAAAAAAAAAAAANGCCTTTTAACAATTGGTCTCTCAGCAATTTTTCCCATGAGTTCTTGATATAATTAACATTTTCATAAGAAAAAAGCCAAGAATATAGCAGAAACAAATACAACATTACGAAGCAATTATACTCCAATCAAAAAAGAAAAAAAAAAAAAAAAGCCAAGAATTCCTCTTTAAGGATTCCTGTTTACAGTTTAAGTGCTGAAACACCTCTGACTTTTATCTTCCATTTCAAAGTGATACAGTTCTATCAAAATATAAAAGATTCTGGAATTTGAAACAACACAGACATCCTTCACACAGAATACAGCATCTCCAAAAGTCAAGAAAACTGCCTCAGTCAAGAACTTATACCAAAAAGTCACAAAGAGACTTCACCATTTGGCACAAACCACTTCACAAAACTGATCTTTCTTGTGAAAATTTTCTTCTGAATCATTAAAATAGAGTGGTGGATGGGGAACAGGAATAATGGATAAAAAAAGAAATCAGGCAACATGTTTATTTCCTGCACAGATGAGAAAAAGGCCTACTGCTTTGTAACAGAGGAAAGTGACCAGAGTTATCACATTTGTCAAACAAGAGAGAAGTGTCTTGTTATCAAGGAGACTGTGAAGTGTTAGACACACCATCTGGACCACATCAAAAGTAATCCAAGAGCAAAGCAAAAAACAGAAGCCCCTAACCTACCCTAGTGCAGGGGTTCAGAAAGTCTGAAGAGAAGTGGGCAAAGGGCGGGGGGCTATGATTTTACTACTCATTAGAGGGAAGATGGCTCATGGCTGCTGTTGCAAACTTGAAGTCTAAATGAAAATAACAAATCCTACTGCAACTTAAAGTCCCTCGGGGGCCAGATCAAAGTGTTGAGTAGATAACCATTCAAAGCAGCAACAAGGACTAACCTCACAGCAGTGGGGACGGGATGTCCACAGTCTGATGGCAAAGTTGCCGCGGGTCCCCTGAGGCAGTGGTGGAGTGGGAGCATTGCCAGGCGGCAGGAGGGGTGGGCAGAACATCGAGCATCGTGATTTAGTGGAGGAAGAAGGAATCTTCAGAGTAAAGTACAGATAAGACATTAAGACTATTCACCCATCCAGAAACCCATGATCCCGGACACTTGAGTAACAGAACCGTGTGTAGGAAGGAGGAAGGACCCCCACAGGCCTTGTGTTTCATCTGAGCTGATGATGGACAGCAGGTGAGGCAGATGCCCACAGACTAAACACCGCTAAACTGGGAAGCAGAAGAACATCTTACCTAAGTGAACAAACTACTGAGCTGTTACAGNAAGGAGGAAGGACCCCCACAGGCCTTGTGTTTCATCTGAGCTGATGATGGACAGCAGGTGAGGCAGATGCCCACAGACTAAACACCGCTAAACTGGGAAGCAGAAGAACATCTTACCTAAGTGAACAAACTACTGAGCTGTTACAGTGCTGCTGCTGCTGCTAAGTCACTTCAGTTGTGTCCGACTCTGTGCGACCCCATAGACGGCAGCCCACCAGGCTCCGCCATCCCTGGGATTCTCCATGCAAGAACACTGGAGTGGGTTGCCATTTCCTTCTCCAACGCATGAAAGGGAAAAGTGAAAGTGAAGTCGCCCGGTCATGTCCGACTCTTTGCGACCCCATGGACTGGAGCCTACCAGGCTCCTCTGTCCATGGGATTTTCCAAGCAAGAGTGCTGGAGTGGGGTGCCACTGCCTTCTCCGGTACCTACAGTAGGTATCCACAATGCATGAAGACACTAGTAAGACCTAATAGGAAGCAGTCCAATCAAAGATGCTGACTCACGTCTTAAGCAATGACAGCAACAATCAAGCCCAGCCTCAGCAACACTACATCCAAACACAAGGACTAAAGTATCAAGACTCAGGAGAGTCTCGTTCAGTGTCAAAAACTTACTAAACAGGGAAAAAGGTTTTACTGTCTTTAAACACACACACACACACACAAGAATTTAAAAAAGAAAACAACGAGAAATTTCTACCAACTTAAACTTATTGTAAAACGCCCAGCATGATCCAGGGCTAATCAGAAACTTGACTCCCAATTTGAGAAACATTTTCACCAAAACTTAACAGAGAATTTTGCACACTCCTTCCTTCCCTCTCCAGAGCAAACATTTGAAGAATTACATCTATGCCATAATATAGGTAGAAAGTATCACAAATACATATTGTAGATATTCTGAAAACTGAAGAAATTAGATGACCAAGTATAGCTCATAGATTTACCTATATGAACCAGAAAGAAATCTTTAAGACAGTTTATTTTCTATTGCTTTTTCAAAACTATATTTGGACAAATGTAAATGATTAATTAACATAAATACAAAAATAAATTAATAATATAAATTAAATCAGTGGAAATTAATGACAAGATGTGACACCAATTCTCAAAATAACATCTCAGAAACACAGAATACATGAAGAAGTGAAGATATTTCCCCAGTTCCAGAAAAGTGCCTCTGTAAAAATATAATATTCTGTACAGGACAGTAGTTCCTAAGAGAATAAATGGCTCAGAATTTGATGACAGTCTTCCCGCCGTGAACAATTCGCTCTTCTCACAGATTCCAGATGCTCAAGATTCCTGCCATCAGGATGGAAAAATTTACTGTGAGTCTAGAGAAATTTAAAACCACCATTCTTGTCATTTCCCTCATAGCTTCATTATTAGAACAAGTCTGGGGAAGCTATTAACCTACGTTAAATGATAAAAAAGATGTTCTCTGTGTCCAATCATATTAGATGCCATACACAACCAAAATATTTAGAGATCATATAGAGAAAGACTGGGGGAAGAGAAAGAGAGGGGTTCAATTTTTTTCCCCTTCATTTTAATATTTGCATTATGTACAGGATAGCCAGGCATAGAACTAAAACGTTTTACTATAACCATGGGCTAATAAACACTGAAGAACATATATCGACGCCCAGAACAACACTATAAAACTTTATTATATTAATAAAATGGGATACACCAAGCTTTAAATTTTCCACTTTGTCAAAGGTAAAATAATCAGCAATGTTCGGTGCCATTCATAACAGGCCTCAATTTTTCTCATTTAAACTAGGTTTTATTTCCAAAAGTACCTATACTACTAAAATATTTTAATTCAACCCTGAACAGAGGCATTCTCTTTTTCACACACTCTCTCCCTCTCAACTGCAAATAACTCATTAAAGCATTCGGCAGGCTGGGTTTTTAACTATGCAAAATATTAATAATTTAAATAATTATAAAGTGGCAGATTGCTTAGGAACAGCTTATAGGATTACAAGCCTACCTCGGAGACACTACACTTTGGTTCCAGACCACCATAAGACAGCAAATATCGCTATTAAGTGAGTCACACAGATTTTTTGGTTTCACAGTGCACATAAGAATTATGATTCACTATACGGTGGCCTATTAAGTGTACAACAGCATTATGTCCAAAAACCCAATGTGCTTGCCTTAATTAACAAATATTTTATTGCTAAAAAATGCTAACCATCATCTGACAATGCAGGGTTGCCACAAACCTTTAATTTGTAAAATCAGTAAGAAGTGCAATAAAACAAGGTATCCTGTACCTGAAAGTCTATAAACCAGGGTAAACTAACAGAGGTAAGTGCACACACTTGCACATAACTTCCATTTTTGGACACCGTCTCTAAGTTCAGGTCAAGTCCAACGTGTAGCCAACTACGCACTGGCTGTCCGTGGCCTTGCACCAGTGTCCTCCACCCCGGCCAGGGTGACAGAACTCTGATTCCAGAAGATGAAGACGAAGCCACAGCAAAGGGGCAATTATCTGTAAAACTCCTATAAAGTACAGCCTAAAGCTGTCGTCTAGAAAACTTGATGCATTTATACTGTATTTAACCAGTTACAGGGCCTCCTGGCCTGGAACCATTGGCCACAAAAGCTAAAGCACTGTATTGCAGTTAATGGTACAATAGGATTTATTTCCATTTATTTCACTATTTGTAATATATTTAAAATTTAGCATAACATGTAGTGAGACCAAGTCAAACAGTCTATCTGGATTTTAACTTACACTGCAGGACGGCAACCTAATCTTAACTCTAATCTTACTCCTGTAGCTTCAGTGTATTAAATGGTAAATAATGAACAGACCAGAAGGTACCAGCATTCATCAAGAAGAGAAACCACATAAGCAGAAGGTTGTTCACTGATTGCACAGAAAGAGAGGTAAGCGTTTCTCCTAGGATAACTGCAAGAGTCGCAGAGATAAAGAAAGAGCTCGGCACCTAACTTACACCTCCCTGTTCTACATGGAATGAATGGAAGAAATACACCTGAACCACCCTTAGTAGCTCAACAGGTAACTGCCACCATCCTTTCTATCATTTCCTCTCGGCAGTTTGTTAGCTGAATTAATAAACAATTAAGTGAAAGGAAAGTCCTGAGCCAAGTTCAAGAGACAGAATCATCTTCAATGGCTTTCTTTTCAAGGATTCTCCTGCAAAACCCTTCACAAAATCCCCCAAGAACAATCCACTTCACAATCATGTAATAGCTGTACTCCAAAGAAAACCTAGGTGAGCAAAAACAGTTAAAAACTGTTTCCATGGGGAAAAGATGTGGTAGGTGAGACAGTTTCTAACTAATGAAGATAAAGCACTTCCAAAAATGAACTTTAGTAATAAACGAAATGATCTATAGTGTAACTGCATTTTATTTTAAGCTGAAAATAAACTGGTGGTTTGAAACTGATAACCGCTAACCTAAACACTTCCCGCCCTTCCAGTCTATCTTCTTTAAACTGCTTAAAATTTTGTCTGCAACAGAAATCATAATCACCAGTGGTAAACCCCACCCTGAAAACTCCAAGAGGGGCCAGTTAAACCTGCTGAAATGTAAAAGAACATCCGGAAAGAGACCTAGTGCACATAAAGAATTGAGTGTAAGATAAAGGTAGGCTTGCAAACCAGGTGAGGAGTGAGAAATCATCCTGCTATGAGTGCTACATCACTGAATTACCTTTCCAGGAAAAAACTGAAATCAAATGCTACACTAGATCCCTACATAATGAAGGCAATCCTAAATAACATCTTTGCATTCAAACTATGTCAGAAAAAGTCAGTCTAAGGAATATCGGCTATCACAAAAACCCTTTCACGATATTTACAAGAGGGGTTTTTCCCCCCTGCAATCCTCACTTGTCAAAAAGCAGCTAAATATATAGCCTTGAGCTAGTCTATCCTGTATCTTAAGACATGTTCACACATACTTCTTGAACAGTATTTAAAATTTTAGGAGGTTCAAGTATACTACATCAGAAAGAGAAGTTTAACATATAATGTGAGTTTGGGCAAGTAAAATGTTTCTAAAAGTGTAGTGATTTCAATAGCCTTATAATTACTGTTCAATCACACCTTGACAGCATAAAACCATCTTCTTGGTTTTGTTACCAAGGTGGATGTCCCAGAATTATACTCCTGCTCCTCCTAGAAGGGACACCAATCACTCTTGTCTAAGTTTCCAGAGGGAGCTGCAAAGAGAAAAACAAGAACTGGCTGGAACCAGCTAAACCCAAAATGGTGGAAGATTTGCCCTCCAGTGACCTGGGGCCTCATGCCTCAGTTACTATAATGCATTAGCTAAATGACACACCTGTCAGCTCAAGACAGTTGACAGTTGCCATGACAATAACCAGAAAAGCCTGTACAAGGATTGAAAAGGAGTCCAAACCACACCCCTGTTCTCGAATAACTCATGAATATTCCTCCCTCTCTTCCCAAGTCCCTCCCTTTTACCTCGAGCTCCTACCCCCCATATATGTGATGTCTTAATTTCATCTGGCTTGAGAAATTGATACTTAAACTAGGTTCCCATTTCTCCATCCTTTGACCATTTAATAAAGCTGATTCTGTTGCAGTATCAGCACTGGTTTCATTATTGGCTGCACGAATCCAATCAGAAAAACAGCTTCCTTGGCTAGGACAGGGGGTTAACCAATTTGGTGACAGTTTGGTTTTGTAACTGCTCACTGTGTGTCCCTCAAGCTTTCTGCTAAAAGGAAAAACCAGTCACATCTCTTGCATGCCAACTTCCCAGGGCAATATAAACCCACTAAATAAAGTTCCAACTGTCAAAGAGAAAAGAATATTTTATAATGAACAATTCCATGCAACAGGGACTAAAAATCTACCAAGGTCACTCAAACTGCCAATAACCCTCTTTAAAAACTAAACCCTAAGATTATATCAAGAGTATCTTTTTAGGCAAAATTTCTTTTGTGATAAGGAAAAATACTGCAAAACAAAGCTAGTGATTTGGCTAATTTTAGTTAGCACATATTTGTTATCACTGTTTAGTTGCTAAGCAGTATCTGACTCTTTTGTGACCCATGGATTATAGCCTGCCAGGCTCCTTGGTCCATGGGATTCTCCAAGCAAGAATACTGGAGTGGGTTGCCATTTCCTTCTCCAGGGGATCTTCCCAACCCAGGAATCAAACCCATGTCTCCCGCATTGGCAGGTGGATTCTTTACTGTCTGAGCCACCAGGGAAGCCCTAGCAGAAACATGCCATACACACAAGTATATACGAAATCTGAGCTGTAAAAAGAGACTCTTGATATAACTATCCTCATTTATTTCATAGAAAGAACACCAAAAAATGCCCCCTTTAATTTAAATGTCACTTAGCACAGTATGTTCTACCAATCAAGAGATTGCTGGGGGAGCAAGGAAGGCACTTTTCCAAGTTTGGAACTGGGTTTAAAGTCTCTCAGGAAATAATACAAGAGAACAGATTTATTCTACTTGTTATTATTATTGAGATAAAATTGATACAACATATGTAACAATATTAGTTTTAGGTGTACAGCATAATGAAAGAGCAGATCAATTCTTCTTTCTTAAGGTGCCTCCTGCTGAACATTTCAGGGTCCAATGGTCCCTTAGATAGTCTGCAGGCAGTTTTTCCCACTGGGAATTTAGCACTGTCCAAGAGAAAAAAAAAATCAAAGTTTTGTTTACTCATATTCAAATTTTCAACAAAGGGATGCTTTTTTTGCAGAAATCTAGTGTTATCATTGTTACAAAAGCCATACAGGTGATGCAAAGGTTATGCCAGCCAGAACTATTGTTCCTTCTCATCAACTTCCATGGTATCCCCTTATTGCTACTTGTATTTGGAAAATTAACGCTTTACACAACAACAATTATATCAAGTCAGATGTTCAGACTCACAGAAGCATAAAACAGTGATGGAAGATAGTAACACAAACATAGAGGTTCCTGATCTTCTGAGTATTTATGATCTGAGTACCAAATGTTCAAGGTTACAAAGGCAAGCAAACATAATATTCACTAACAAACTTACAGCCTACAATATTAACCCTCATTCAACGTCCTTTCCTATCAAATACATGCCCACTACACTAACATTATTGGCTTTTATCTTTGATGACACAGGTAAAGGTGAAAATGATGAGTACTGAAGGTGATGTCTGAGCTCCTGAAAGGTCTTTCCTAACAAGCAAGGAAGAAAACACAGGCCTGACATTGCATCGCACTTCAAGAGGGAACAATCTGAATGCCAAACTTAAAAAAAAAAATCACTTCAGTAGAAACTGAAGACTCCAAATATTTTTGTTAAAGTGCCCTTTTTATAATCCTGTTGGAAAAGTTAGTGTCATTATAAAGTGTTGTCAGCCATATCATGCCAACAAAGAAAATTTCAGGATGCTCCATTCTTCATTCATGCTAAGACTAGCACAGAGGTGCAATTATACTATACCCTAAAACATTGTTAATTAAATTAAAATGTGGTCACAGCGGGGCTCGTACCCACGAGACCCACTGGACTGTGGGAAACTGAGAAACAGCCCTTAAAGGGCCCCCACACAGATTCGCCCACCTCAGGACCAGCACAGAAGGAGCCTTGGAGAAATCACCCAGACTTCAAGTGCAAAAGATTTGCTAACTTTAAAGTGTTGGTCTGAAGGGCAGGGGGCTCCGAGGATTCTCTCCAAGGACAGAAGCTGGTGGGGACCATCTCCCTACTCTCCTGCCTTGTATGGACAAAGTCCTCCATGAATATCAGTAAACAAAGAATGATGCAGCCATCAGGCCATCAGCCACAGCAGCTGTTCCCCACCCCCGGCAAACTCCACCCTGAGGGAGATTCAGGATGGAGAAAACCAGGATAGATGGCCCTAGATAGCTAAGGTTCATATCAAAGGAATGATTTCAGTGAGTCCAGATCTTCACATCTCCCATACACAGAAAACTGGTAATTTCATTAACATGAGATGTCTTGTTTTTTTAATTATCAGTAATCTTTTGATGTTCCAACTACCTGATTTTTGTTCCAAATTCCTATATATCCTGGCGCCTCCCTTACCTCTTCAGAACAGTCTTTCAAAGTGGTCTGAGAGGCTGTCTCTTGGGCTTAAGTGCTCAGAAAGTTTGCCAAATAGAATATAATTCTCAACTTTCAGGCTGTGCACTTTTTTCAGTAGACACTTGCTAAAGCCAGCAGGTGCCTTTTTTTTCTTTCCTTTCTGGTGGGCGTCATCTTCCATACTCTCCCTCTGACTTGCTAAGACCAGTGAGCACCATCAATTTTTCTCATTTTTTTTCTTTTTTCAGTAGACACCAACTATGTACACCTCCTCTCATTCCAGCCAGTGTGCAACATCTTCACACTCTCCAGAGCACTAGCATCTCCAAGAAGGAAGCTTCTACACACATCTAATGAAACAGTTTTTGTGGCTACCACCCAGGGCACATCTCCAGCTCACCTGGTCTGTAGACAGCAGGGCTTATACTCACAAGATGTGATATACAGCTACATCCTTTAAAAGCTACTGCTTGAGGATCTGGCTTCCAATCAGATCCTGAACTTAGGTGCTGACCAAGATCCTCCCCATTGGAACAATGACTAGTCTTGGCACACCCTCAACAACTGGAAGCTCCTAAAAATAAAATAGGATGGTTAGAAAATCACAAAGGTTTTAGAGACAACAGCTAGGGCAGGGTTGAAAAATAAGGTTCATCTCCTACACAAGGCCAACCCTTCACGACTTGCAAAGGTAGCTATTTCATCTAATACCTAGAAACCAACAGAGTCACGCAAATGAAGATACAGAGAAATACATTCCAAATGAAAGAATAAGGTAAAAACCTAGGGAAAAAACCTTCATGAACAGTGATATGTCACTTACCTCATAAGAAGGAAACTATAATGGTGATAAAGATGCTCCCTTGACTCAGGAGGAGAATGGATAAACACAGTGAGAGGTACAACCAAGGGACAGAAAACATAAAAAGTACCAAAGAGAAGTAACAGAACTGAAAAATAAAATAATGGAACTAAAACTACATTAAAGGAGTTCAACAGTAGACTATGTGAATAAGAAAAAGAAGATCAGTGAACTCAAAGACACAGAAGAGGAAATTAGAGGAGAAGGAAATTTCAAAAAGGAGGGGCGGGGTTAAGACAGCTAAGGAACTTATGGGACAATATTAAACAAACTAACATTCAAAATATAGGGGTCCCAGAAGAAGAGAGAGAAAAATGGCAGAAAACTTATTTGAAGAAATACTAACTAAAAACTTCCCTAACCTGGGGAAGGAAACAACACTCAGATCCCAGAAGCCCAGGAAACTCCAAATACAATGAACTCAAAGAGAACCACACCAAGACACATTACAATTAAAACGTCAAAAGTTAAAGACAAGAAGCAAATCTTATAAGCAGCAAGAGACAAACAACTTCTTATGTAAATAGAGCCCCCATGATATTATGAGTAGGTTCTCAACAGAAACTGCAGCCCAGAGGAAGTGGCATGATATAGTCAAACTGCTAAAAAATAAAATTTTCAACCATGAATATTCTACCAGACAAAATGACCACTCAGAATTAAAGAGAAGAGTTTTCCAGACAAGTAAGGGCGAAAGTAGTTCATCATCACTAAACAAGCCTTAAATGTTAAAAGGACTTTTTTAAGCTGAAAAGAAATGATGCTCCTTAATAATAGGAAAATCTGTAAAAGTAGCAATCTCATTGGTAAAGGTAAATACATAGAAAAGGTAGAGGATTAATCACTTAAAAAGTCAATGTGAAGTTTAAAAGGCAANGTTTTTTTTTTAATATCTTCTATGTTTCTAATTGGCTTCCTTGGTGGCTCAGACTGTACAGTCTGCCTGCAGTGCAGGAGACCCAGTTAGATCCCTGGGTCAGGAAGATCCCATGGAGAAGGACATGGCCACCCACTCCAGTATTCTTACCTAAAACTTCCCATGGACAGAGGAGCCTGGTGGGCTACAGTCCACGGGGTTGCAAAGAGTCAGATACGACTGAGCGACTTCCCTTTCTTTTCCTATGTTTCTAATTAACAGGCTCAAGCTTTCCTCTATTTTCTTAAATGTATAGAACATAGGTCTAAGACTGTTGTAATATGTTTATGTACTATCATTTTGGTCCCTGGGTCTGTTTCTATGGATTTTTTTTTTTCCATTATGACTTTTAGGTCACTATTGCTCATAGTTATAGAAACACTCTGGGGACTCCTCTGATGGTCCAGTGGTTAGGACTCTGAGCTTCCACTGCAGGGGGTGCTGGTTCGATCCCTGTTTGGGGAACTAAGGTCCCCCGTGCTATGTGGCCAAAGAAAAGAAGAGAAAATATTATGATAATAATAAATCTTTGTCTATTTTAAAAGGGAAGTTTCTTTAAAATAAATTCCCCGAAGTGAAATTGCTGAATCAGAAGACAGAAGGGTTCTTAGAGTTCTTCCTTTTTGTGAAATTGGTTGAAATTTAGAAACTCCCTAGCTTTTGGCTCCATCAGATGGAACTGATAATTTCCTGAGCCTTTCCAGCAAATCTGAGTTTTCACTTCCTTGGAAACAGTGGGGACACACTTGGTTATACTGTTCGCCCATGATCTATCGAGATCTCCAGGTCGAGGATGGGAGGAAGCAGGAGAGGGCTTAGACCCTGAAGTGCAAATTCTATCAAGAATATTTACCATCGGTTGGGGCCCAGCAAGGTTAGGAACCTACCCAGAGTCACACAGCCACAGGTGAGTGGCAGAATTTGGGTCAGAATACAGGTCAGCCAGAGCTGGCCCTGCTACATGCTGGGCACTGTTCTAAGTGGTTCACACAGAGTAAGTGCAAAGAGGCACTGCCCGAATCCCCATGATACAGGTGAGTCATTGTACCCAGGGGCTACTTTCTTAGCCAACAGAGATGGAGGTGGACATGAGAAGAGCTGGCTGAACTTGGAGCCTGCTGCCCCCAACCTCACTGCAGAGAAGGTGAACCCCCATCTCCTAAGAGACACCCCCTTTCAGCCAGTGACCAGAGTCCTTCGCTTGACTCATGTGCTAAGTCGCTTCAGTTGTGTCCACCTCCTTGCAGCCCTATGGACTGTAGCCTGCCAGGCTCCTCTGTCTTCCCTACTCATAGAGCCCCATTTACTGAAATGGCCCCACTGCCTGGATTCCATCTGGGATGAAACCTGCCAGAGGTGGCTAGATGCAGCTCAGAATTATTATTATTAATGTGGAAGGTCTGCAGGGGAAGAGGAAATTGAAGGAAGCTGCAGTTAACCAAGAGATGCTCACACTAAGCGAAGAAAAGCAGAGAAAGTCAATACTATATGACATCACTTATATGTGGAATCTTAAAAAAAAATGATATGAATGAATTCATTTACAAAATCAAAATGGACTCACAGACTAAGGGGAAAGATGAGGGAGAGATAAATTAGGAGTACAGGATTAACAAACACACTACTGTATATAAAATAATCAACAAGGAATTACTGTACAGCACAGGGAATTCTACTCAATATTGTCTAATAACCTATATGAGAAAAGAACTGATAGAGAACAGATATATGTATATGTAGAACTGAGTCTCATTGCTGCACCTCTGAAACTAAGACAACATGGTAAATCAAGTACACTCCATACAAAATAAAAATTAAATTAAAAATATAAAGAGAAAAATAAGGGAAAAAATATGTATACCTATGCCTGATTCCTGTTGAAATTTGACAGAAAACAAATTCTGTAAGCAATTATCCTTCATTAAAAATATAAATTAAAAAAATAAAGAAAGAAGCTGGGCTTTCTTGGGGTCTTCTGCGCTTCATCTCTGATATGCTCTGCCAAGCAAGGAGGAGGGAGAGATTTGAAATCCCTCTGTGGGAGAGTGACCCACTTTTCTGCAGCTGCACCAAAGCAGAAGTAAAGCAAGTGAATTAAATGACCAGAAACCACTCAAATGTCTGCTGCAGAATCATAAATTGTGTGATTATACCACACCAACAAACCACCGCTATACATAGCAACCCGGAAAAACCTCACAAACGTTATGCTGATCACAGAAGAGTACAGATTGTAAGAGAGATTTATATGAGCTTCCAGACAGACGAGCTAATCTGTGCTTTTATTTTTTTAATACAAATTTATTTATTTTAATCGGAGGCTAATTACTTTACAATATTGTATTGGTTTTGTCATACATCAAGATGAATCTCCCTCAGGTGTACACGTGTTTCTCATCCTGAACCTGCCTCCTACCTCCCTCCCCATACCGTCCCTCTGGGTCGTCCCAGTGCACCAGCCCCAAGCATCCTGTATCATGCATCGAGCCTGGACTGGTGATTCATTTCACATATGATAATATACACGTTTCAACACCATTCTCCCGAATCATCCCACACTCACCCTCTCCCACGGAGTCCAAAAAACTGTTATATACACCTGTGTCTCTTCTGCTGTCTCGCATACAGGATTATCGTTACCATCTTCCTAAATTCCATATATATTCGTTAGTATACTGCATTGGTGTTTTTCTTTCTGGCTTACTTCACTCTGTATAATAGGCTCATTAGAACTGATTCAAATGTATTCTTTTTAATGGCTGAGTAATACTCCATTGTGTATATGTACCACAGCTTTCTTATCCATTCATCTGCTGATGGACATCTTCCATGTCCTGGCTATTATAAACAGTGCTGCGATGAACATTGGGGTACACGTCTCTTTCACTTCTGGTTTCCTTGGTGTGTATGTCCAGCAGTGGGATTGCTGGGTCATAAGGCAGTTCTATTTCCAGTTTTTTAGGAATCACCACACTGTTCTCCATAGTGACTGTACTAGTTTGCATTCCCACCAACGGCGTAAGAGGGTTCCCTTTTCTCCACACCCTCTGCAGCATTTATTGCTTGTAGACTTTTGTAGAGCAGCCATTCTGACTGGTGTAAAATGGTACCTCCTTGTGGTTTTGATTAGTATTTCTCTCATAATGAGCAATGTTGAGCATCTTTTCATGTGTTTGTTAGCCATCTATGTCTTCTTTAGAGAAACGTCTGTTTAGTTCTTTGGCCCATTTTTTGATTGGGTCATTTATATTTCTGGAATTGAGCTGCAGGAGTTGCTTATATATTTTTGAGATTAATTCTTTGTCAGTTTCTTCATTGCTATTATTTTCTCCCATTCCAAAGGCTGTGTTTTCACCTTGCTTATAGTTTCCTTTGTTGTGCAGAAGTAGGTCCCATTTGTTTATTTTTGCTTTTATTTCCAATATTCTGGGAGGTGGGTCATANTGAGTGACTTCACTTTCCCTTTTAATTTCATGCATTGGAAGAGGAAATAGCAACGCACTCCAGTGTTCTTGCCTGGAGAATCCCAGGGATGGGGGAGCCTGGTGGGCTGCTGTCTATGGGGTCGCACAGAGTTGGACACGACTGAAGCGACTTAGTAGCAGCAGCAGCAGCAGCAGTGTACCAAACATGTTTATGCCCCAGAGCAGTGTACCAAAGCAGGGTTCAGTGTGGATGAGAAGTTTGCCTGTGTCTTATGAAGTACAATGGAGATGATGTTGGCGGAAAAGTTGTGTTCTTAGGATCCGTTTTCAAAAAATTCTGAAAGGTGGTTGGTTCATTTAAAGTCCCTTGCATTCCCTAAATAATTCAGAAAGTGTCTGTAGTACTTCCTGTTTGAAGAGCTGTCCTAAGATGTGTCAAGACCTTGGGAGAGGACAGAGGGAAACCTGCAGAAAAGAAGCTTGGATAGTCCCCACAGGGATTCTGAACCCCAGCCCACCCTCACACCCTCTGTTTGAGAGTTAATGGGCCATAACATGTCAACTGATCTCCACAACTGAGCCTATACCTGCCAGGAAAACTTGAATCTTGCAGGTATGCTATACTGGTCCATGTGACTTGCTGTCTCACCTTCATAGGCCAGAAAAAACCCAAAATATATCTTCTTCCTTGCCATTTGTAACTAATTTAACTTCTATTTACGATCACTAACCTCTTAGAATGTGGTGGTAACTCTTGAAAGGCACATGCCATAATTCCAAACTATTTTGTTTGCTTATGGCTTTTAGCAGTGTAGCTCTTAATTAACATAATATCTAATAAAAGTATTTTATACTCCTAACTTTTTCTCTTTGAGAGACTTTAAAAATCATTAAACATCTTTTGCAGTTATAGTCACTATGATTTATCCCTAATAAAGAGCTTGAAGTTCAGTAATAAAATCTACTCTGTAAATCAAGCAGCAGTATTCATGGAGACCACTGCAGGTTATATGAGGAATAAAAAGATTTGTGCAAGTCTTTTAATGTAGAAGCTTAAAATGGAACATTGAGAATTAATTTGAGCTACATACTAAATTTAAACTTTTAGGCACTGAATAGAAATATATTTCTCCATTACTGTATTTTCTGGAAACTGCTGAAATAAAATCAAAGATGTGAGAATATTGTTTCATGGTTTCATTAACCAAGCATTAGGCCGAAGCTTATGAGAAAGAAATTGAGTTCCAAAGCTTTATTGTGTTCTTTTTTTTTTTCTCTTTGCTTTTACTCAGATAATATCTTTTATACAGTAGAAAAATTGCAGACATTAATGCTATTGAATTACTAATGTGTATTAGATTTACCACCTTCCCTTCCTTTTTAAAAAAAAATCTACCGCTTTATTTCTGTAAGGATACACTGAGATGTTAGATGATAATAGCTAATGACTATCCAAATAAACTCCTGAGGAACAGTTTTTTCCTTTTTATTTCTTCCACTTCTTTATCTAACAGTGTGACAAAAACAACTTTTATGGTGCTGTGGTCTTTCTCAGCATGAAGAGTAAAACCAGTGTGTTTTTGAATTGTATTTGTGAGTCTGTAGCTCGCACAGAGTCAGACACGATTGAAGCAACTTAGCAGCAGCAGCAGCTTATAAATACTCTTGCAATATCTTTTCAGCCTAAGAACGGTATTAAGCAACATTTTTGCTATTTGCATGTTTAAATGAAAACAAGTAGGATGGAGTATTTCCCCCTTAAATATGCTGTGCAGATGACAATGTCCTGCAGATGAGTGAGGCACTCATATATTGAACTGTAAATCTTTGCGTCCTGTTGACTTAGAGAACCAAAGGACAAACCATTTGCCGAAACTTTGGTGACCAGCTAGTGAGCTCTGTATGTTGTTCAGGGGACATGGTTGACCTCTCTCTGATAGAAATACTGGGTTTTCAATGCACAGAATTCTAAAGGTGAAGGGACAATCTGTTATTTTTAAAAAATATTATTAGTACAAAAATAATTAGGCTCACTGCCAATAACTTAGAAATAAAGATGTCAAGAAGTAAACAATGCTATCCACAATTTAACAACACTGAAATGTTTCTTTAGTTTCTCTATTTTGACATTATCTCTTGCCTGTGTGTTCACTTGTGTAAACTACCTTCCTATATATACGTGTACATTAAAAAAAAAAATTCCTGAGTATTTTCAGTTTTGTTTTTTTTTCCACTTTGCATATTCCACAAAAACTAAGAACTCCCTCTGCCCTCTCTGCCTTTCCTGATTGCTTTCTTCCAATAGCTTAACAAATGTCGATTGACTGTTTTGCACAAGCCTGTTTTGTATATGGATCCTGGGGGTACAGTGGGAACACAATAGACAAAAAGCAATGCCCCGATGAACCTGCGTTCTGATGGGAAGAGAAAGACAAGAGACACATGATTAAAATGTGTAATCTCTTAAGTAATAATTAGCACTGGGGAGAAAATGAAGGCAGAGAATGGGGTAGGGAGTCTAGAGCTGGCAGGGAAATCAGGGAAGGTGTCCCTGACAGTGTGATATTTGGGTGGAGATTGAAGCAGATAGGGGCACTTCTTTCACTTAAATGGAAGAAGATTGTTCAGGAAGAAGGGAACATAAAGGGGGAAGGCTAGACTTGGCAACCTGCTTGTGTTCAGGAAGCAGCCGAGAGGTGGGCACTTAGGGAGTCGGGAAGGTAGTGGAAAGGGACTGCGTGGAGCTTCTATGGGGCCCTCAGGCCATGGAGGGTCTGAACTTTTACAATGAATAAGGCAAAAAGTAACTGGAGGTTTTTGCATCAGAAAGTGGTAGGATCTGACTTAAAGTCTACTACTGAGAAGACCCAAATGCAAGTTTTCACCATTTGGAGGCTAAGCAAATTCATTTTGCGTTTGCATCAAATTATCTGTGGTTTCATGGCTTGGTCCTTGCCCATCTCTCATTTCTGCTAGTGATGCATGTCACGTTGCACCATCTTCATGTCACGGTCTGCACACATATGAGGCTTAGTGTTTGTGAGATCCTGAAACCTTGTAGGCAAGAACATTTTGAATTATGAGATCATGACAGCTGGGAGTTTTCTGCATTCCAGTTGACTTTAATGTCCCAAATAAGCTCAGGAAAGTTTCAGAGGCATGCTATGTTGTTAATAGGTGTGCTACTATTGTTGTTTCTGATCCATTTAAGCATACCGCAGATTACTGAGGTCAGGAGGAGGAGCATGTGACATTAAAAATATGGTAGGGTTATCGAATCCAAAGGACTTCCCTGGTGGCTCAGCAGTAAATAATCTACCCGCAGTGCTGGAGTTACAGGAGATGTGGGTTCAGTCCCTGGGTTGGGAAGATCCCCTGGGGAGGGCATGGCAACCTACTTCGGTATTCTTGCCTGGGAAATCCTACGGACAAAGGAGCCTAACGGGCAACAGTCCAGAGGATCACAAAAAGCTGGAGATGACTGAAGCAACTGCCCACACATGCACACATTGAATCCAAAGTCTGTTTTCAGAGTGACAGCTGGTGTGGCAAAGAAAACTTCTTTTTATGTTAATATGAATGTATACGTGTGATAGCTACTATCAATGTGCATCTTGTGTGTGCAGGACCCCTACTTACAGGCTTCACTTTCATCTTGATAGACACTCAGTATTTATCTTCATAGCAACCCTGCAAGGTACATTAATTTCATCTTCATTTTACATATAAGAATACAAAGAATTGGTGATAAAATACCTGACCCAGAGTTAAACCTTGCACAAATCTATATACCTGTCAGATTCTCAAGCGTACATGTTTTCCATGGAAGCAAGTTTGTTTTTTCTTCACCCCGTTAGATCAGGCACATTTTTTGGGGAATCTGTAGTTGGTTTGTCTCTCTCTTTCTCCATCTCCGTCTCTCACACATGCTATAAATTCAGATTGAAATTTTGAAACCTCAAGAACATTTTCATATAACCCTTCAGCCAGGTAGTACTGAAACTACTGGAATCTAACTGGTCCAGCCTGGTCCACTTTATTGCAGAGCCAGTTATTTATTTTGGCTGAGCAAGGGGATCGTTTTGAAAATAACTTGTTCTTGAATTTATACATGTCTTGAATGGTGATATGACATTTGGAGCTTTGACTGCAGTTTCATTATTTCATTACCTCTGTCCATAACTATTAATATATACTGCCAAGAATTTTCCCAGGCAGAGTAAATCATGGAGGGCAGCCCAACATCCTGCTTTTGTTACAGATCCCTGATTTGCCTGATTTGGGGTTGTGTTATTATGAGTTTCTAGATGTACGCACAGCTTTATTGACGTTGGATTTCAAATATCAGTAAATCAACAAATACTCCCTCTTCTCTAATAAAACAAACCGTTTTGTAACTGGTGTGTTTTACTTCACAGCCACTGGATGTCACTGCAGTTCCCCAGATGGAGTCCCCTGCTTTTAAAATCGTGTAAGAGGAGGGTGGGGGAAAAAGAAACTTCAGTTTTAAGTCTTCTGGAGCTTAATAGGATCCATGTTTGCTTTGCTCTGATTTTGATTCCTGGTATGAAGCAGCAGCAATTAACACAGTACCTCAAGCGCATAGCTATAGACTCCTCGGGAAGTGGCATTAATTGTATTTTAGAGTCATTGCTGGGGAACGCTGAGATTTCTATTCTGAATATCACTGTAGAGTGGCTTTAATAAGCACAATGAACGACTGGAGACTTTTAATGAAACCACTTTCATGTGCGCAGCTCTACCTGCGTGGTCTGTTTAAGACTGAAGCAGTACACAGCAGTGGGGAGGGAACCCTTCCCAACAGCCTGCTTTGAAGCTACTCCATTTTTTTTTTTTCCCCCAAAAGAAGCACACATGTGGATGTTCGACACGGATACTAATGTGTATTTGCACTTTCTGTGCTGTTTGGAGCCCATCAGACATCAGAGTTGTGACCGCCCTCATCACCAGCAGAAATAATTGTGAAGCTTTTAGGACACCCGTGCATGTGTCTCTCCTAAGACCCTGACCCAAGGGTTAAGGCAGCATGGTTCTGGTAGCACATTAAGACAGGAGCTGGAATGTTAAAGCAGCAAAGAGTGCTCCTAACCAAATCTGCCTCTCGTGGTCCAGCTGATTTTTCCTTTTCAGTGTTCTAATAGCCTGGGTTCAAGTCTCATTACCTCTCTTCTCAGGTATTCCTTTCTTCTCACACCTGGTCCTTCCTCTTGCCTCTGATCATACCGGAGTTATCCATCGGAGCGCAGGCATGATTCACCTTGTGTTTGGGCCCAAGGTCCTTTGCAGGGCTTGTAGTATGTGCGACCTGACTACCCTTCCTGTCTCCAGCCTTGTATCTTTTCCTCTCCTTTGAGTCTATACAGTAGACAACTGCCTGTAGTCGCCTGCATTTCTACTCCTCAGTCTCCTTACTTATGCTGTTAAGATTCTCAGGAAGTCCTTTCTCACCCATCTCTGCCTGGCTAACTGCTATACATCTTCCAAGGTTTACCTGGAATGGTAGTTAAAATTGACAATAAAGTATAACTGTATAATAACTCTCCCATCGTGCTAGTGGTAAAGAACCCGCTTGCCAATGCAGGAGAGGTAAGAGATGGGGGTTCCATCCCTGGGTTGGGAAGATCCTCTGGAGAAGGATATTGCAATCCACTCCAGTATTCTTGCCTGGGAAATCCGAAGGACAGAGGAACCTGGCAGGCTACAGTCCATGGGGTCGCAAAGAGACGACTGAGTGACTGGCACTTTCAAATGGTAACTGCTAGCCGTTTCCTAAAAATTCCTATAAAAACAAAGATGAAACCCCTCAGCTGTCCAGGCTGACTGACAGCTAACCTGGTGCCATAGTCCAGGGAGAGGAAAGATGGGAAAGCAGTTGGAGGCATCCCACACTCTGCCTTAGGAAGTGGAGTCGCCCTTTCCATTTGACAGCAGGTAGGGACACACACCTGACTCTCCCATATGCCTAGGTGCAGACTTTGGCTGCTCAGAAGCTCTTTTGAGACAATCAGCATACTTGCTGGCACCAGTTTTTCTCATACATCTTTTAATAAATTACAGACCTCCCGCAGCCCCCAAAACGGGGTGATGCAGGAAGCACTAGGAGTCAGTCAGTTCAGTCGCTCAGTTGTGTTTGACTCTTTGCAACCCCATGGACTGCAGCATGCCAGGCCTCCCTGTCCATCACCAACTCCTGGAGCCTACTCAAACTCATGTCCATCACATCGGTGGTTCCATCCAACCATCTCATCCTCTGATGTTTCCTTCTCCTCCCGCCTTCAATCTTTCCCAACACCAGGGTCTTTTCCAATGAATCTTCACATCAGGTGGCCAAAGTATTGGAATTTCAGCTTCAGCATCAGTTCTTCCAATGAATATTCAGGACTGATTTCCTTTAGAATGGACTGGTTGTATCTCCTTGCAGTCCAAGGGACTCTCAAAAGTCTTCTGCAATACCACAGTTCAAAAGCATCAATTCTTTGATGCTCAGCTTTCTTTAAAATCCAACTCTCACATTCATGCATGATTACTGGAAAAACCATAGCTTTGACTAGATGAATCTTTGTTGGTAAGTCATGTCTCTGCTTTTTAATATGCTGCCTAGGTTGGTCATAGTTTTTCTTTCAAGGAGCAAGTCATATCTGCAGTCACCATCTGCCGTGATTTTGGAGCCCTAGAAAATAAAGTCTGACCCTGTTTCTATTGTTTCCCCACCTGTTTGCCATGAAGTGATGGGACCAGATGCCATGATCTTAGTTTTCTGAATGTTGAATTGTAAGCCAATTTTTTTTACTCTCTTCTTTCACTTTCGTTAGTTATTCTTTGCTTTCTGCCATAAGGGTGGTGTCATCTGCGTACCTGAGGTTATTGTTATTTCTCCAGGCAATCTTGATTCCAGTTTATGCTTCATCCAGCCCGGCATTTTGAATGATGTACTCTGCATGTAAGTTAAATAAGCAGGATGGCAATATAAAGCCTTGACGTACTCCTTTCCTGATTTGGAACCAGTCTGTTGTTCCATATCCAGTTGTAACTGTTGCTTCTTGACCTGCATACAGATTTCTCAGGAGGTCTGGTATTCCCATCTCTTTAAGAATTTTCCGCAGTTTGTTTATGATACACACAAGCAAGGCTTTGGCGTAGTCAATAAAGCAAAAGCAGATGTTTTTCTGGAACTCTCTTGCTTTTTCAGTGATCCAGCAGGTGTTGGCAGTTTGATCTCTGATTCCTCTGCCTTTTCTAAATCCAGCTTGAACATGTGGAAGTTCATAATTCTCATACTGTTGAAGTCTGGCTTGGGAAATTTTGATCATTACTTTGCTAGAGTGTGAGATGAGTGCAGTTGTGTGGTAGTTTGAATATTCTTTGGCATTGCCTTTCTTTGGGATTGGAATGAAAACTGATTAGGAGTGATAGAGGTGAATTGTGTTCTGGCAGGCAACTCTCCCACAAGTACCAGATAGGTGGGTGCAGGGCACAAGCAAATTTGGATAAGAAACAGATTTAAGGCTGTTTCAAGCAGGATTATTTACAGTATCAATTAATGGAAAAAAAAAAGCCTAATGCTATAATAAGAGAGAAATGTTATAAATTATAATACATTTATAGAATATGATGTTATGTAGCTTTTAGTCATGTTTTTGCAGTTTTTCCATTGAAGACTAGTATGGACAAATGTGAGACTGTAACAGTGATTTGAATAAAGTGTATACTTTTCACAGCATTTAGGAAATGTATATATGTTTATAAACCTATNATTTATAGAATATGATGTTATGTAGCTTTTAATCATGTTTTTGCAGTTTTTCCATTGAAGACTAGTATGGACAAATGTGAGACTGTAACAGTGATTTGAATAAAGTGTATACTTTTCACAGCATTTAGGAAATGTATATATGTTTATAAACCTATATATACATTGTTTTCTAAATGTGAAAAATCTATACATGTAAACTCACATTGTCCTAAAGAAAAAGACAAGAAGGGAATATAATGTAATGTTAATTTCTTATTCCTAATTGACAGTTTTAAAGATAGATTGTGATTGTGAGTTGTCTGTTTTCAAATTTTCTGTAATGGAAATACATTATTTTAGTAATCTGGAAAAAAAATAAACACAATTTTTAAAACTTGTTAAGAGATTTTTTTAAAGACTTGACTGAGACAACCTCCTGAAGTTTCAAGTTGGATCAAGTACCAATCTTCTATGCTGCTGTAACATTTTCTGCAACTGTCTTAATAGGAATTGTATTATTAAAAGATGTGTATAAGAGACAGCTCATTACCTCTCTTCTCAGGTATTCCTTTCTTCTCACACCTGGTCCTTCCTCTTGCCTCTGATCATACCGGAGTTATCCATCTGAGCGCAGGCATGATTCACCTTGTGTTTGGGCCCAAGGTCCTTTGCAGGGCTTGTAGTATGTGCGACCTGACTACCCTTCCTGTCTCCAGCCTTGTNTAACCTAGAGTCTAAAATAAATAAATGGCTTTTGAACTAAGCTGTACTAAACAGGAAGTTCAAAGGATAGATTACAAAGTGCATAGAAAGAAGATATTTGAAAAAGAAGCTAAAGGAATCACATGCCATGCCATGCCCAGGTGGAAATTTACTCTGCATCCTTAAAGGATGCATTGGATAACTTAGAATTTGTGGAAGTTGTTTCTAAACTCTTTAAGTATTTGCAGTCAGCTTGAGATAATACATATGCAGACTTTGGGGGGAAAAATAAGGCTTTCTATGAATAATACAAGTTGTGATCATTGAATCTGAGTTAATATGAGGGCTGTTATGCTTTGTTGAGGAATGATCTGCGAGACCCTTATACTCATCCACTTGAGCATCGAGATTTTCTTATTATTGCTCTCGGGAAGCTGAATCTGGCAGTGACAATTTTCTGGGGGCTCTTGTTGGTATTGGGTAGTTTTCTTAGGTTAAGGAACCTTTTAGAAATTGAGCCTTGCTTTACTGTTTGCTTCTTCAGTTACTGTTTCGCTTGCTCAGATGCTGTTCATTTTTATCTGAAAATAAGATTGACAAAATGTATGTAGTTTCTAGCTAGCACAGAGAAGTACAAGGACCTTTTGTCTCCTGGAGTTTCCTGTAACAAAGGTATACAAAGAACTGTTTTCTGGGGAATTAGAGCTAAAAGCCACTTTTGTTTCTCCTCATATCTAGTGATGAGAAGAATAGGGACTTCAGTTTCTATTTGATCCTCTTGCTGTACTTTCAGTAGATTCAACGAAGAAGTCCAGGCAGAAGGTCACAGGTGAACACTTTCCATTCTGGGAGGATTGAGATTTTTTAAAAAAGACTTTGAAGTTAAATAAACAGTTTCAGAAGAAACTTCTTTCTTCCTTTTTTTTTTAAAGAAAAATTTTCTGAAAATTAAATAGAAAACAGAATTATATGTAGTTATCACTGTTCAGTAATATTTCAGTCTATTACCATAAGACTTCACTGATTTATCAGAAGCAAAAATAAAACTTAGTGATATGAAGCTTTTGTTTTTAAGATAGCTTTTTATTCATTCTTTCCGCAGGCTTTTTTCCCTCCTTTTGGTTGCTATTCGAAATGACTTAAGATGGCTTCTCTCCTATTTTTCTACCTACATAAGAGTAGAATTTTATCATTATAACAAATTCATTTTACAATGCCTGAAAAATCCTTCAGAAAGTGTTTTAAATTGACTTGTGTCTGTGAAGGTTTTGTGGCATATTTTTTTTTCTGCTATGCAGCGCCGGTTGCAGCCTCCTAGTTCCTGACCAAGGATGGAACCCATGGCCTCTGCAGTGGAAGCATAGAGTCCTAACACTGGACCACCAGGGAGGGCCCTGTGAAGTTTTAATAATATATCTTAATATAATATTTTAGATNGTTTTGTGGCATATTTTTTTTTCTGCTATGCAGCGCCGGTTGCAGCCTCCTGGTTCCTGACCAAGGATGGAACCCATGGCCTCTGCAGTGGAAGCATAGAGTCCTAACACTGGACCACCAGGGAGGGCCCTGTGAAGTTTTAATAATATATCTTAATATAATATTTTAGATGAATTTATGAAGTTTTAAAAGTAAGGTTTTTCAAAAAATCACATTGAATTTATGTGGATTTTACCTGGAGTCATTTCTCAAATGATAACTCAACAAGTATCTGAGTTCCTCCTGGATGATAGCTCATAATATTGTCTTTTCAAACATTTACAGCAAAGAGCCTCTAAATATAGAATTAATGCATCTCTTTTGCTATTTAAACAATATAAGTTATTTACTAGAATTGCTCAGTTGGTTAAAGTCTGCTTGGCTTTGTAATGGGACTACAGAAGAAGAGTCAACAGAAAGTTTATTGGAAGCCACCTAGACAAGCCTTTTGTTTTGTTTTCCCTTTCTTGGGTGTTGGTGATGATGTCTTACTTTATGAAGAGGCCCTGGCAAAACAAAGCTGGTCTTCGGCCACTTTTCACCTCCCCTTTAAGTGTTTTTCTTTTCCTCTCAAAGTAATCCATCTAGGCATCTTATATCCTCTTGAACTTCTTCCTATTAAGATCTGTAATTAGTTTGATTTCTGCATTTTTAAAAACAAATATTCTGTAAGATGTGATTAGCTGATAATCACTTAGACCTTTTAGGGTTCTTTGGGTTATTATAGCATTCGTCCTTTAACATAATGAGCAGTGTTTGGGAGATGGCATATATAATGGCACATCTAAATGGGGACTGTGATGTGTAAAGGTAAGCAAATTATTTAATATCATTTTAAAAAGATTCTACAATAAGTAAGTTTTGTCTCCATTACCAGAAGAGTCTAAGAGGTAAAAACCTGTGGCTGCATTTGATACTCTGGCCTTTGTTTGCTTTTTATGTTTTCTGAATTTTCAATAGACTAGTACCAGAAGTATGTTTTTGCTTTCCCACATACTCTAGTTTTTGCCCACTTGATTTGAAGACATTTTTTTCTGCTTAAGATTACCAGGCTATTTTCCTGATGCTAGTAATTGGCATTTGGTATTATCATTCTATGAACTTTTCTGCAAATAGTATATCCCTTTATTTTCCATTCTGGATTGGTATGTTGAGCTTCATATGTGTGTAACCAACAAAACCCCAGCTAGACTGTTGCTTTTTTGGTGACTACCCATATTACACTAGTTTGTGTGTGTGTGTGTGTGTGACATGTTTGTCTTAGCTGTTCAAATGCAGCTTGGTTTTTCCACTCGTTTTTGTTTTATTTTCTTTTTTGAAGAGAATCCAAATTCAAATAATTTACTTTTATGTGAGGTTAAGATTGATAATTTGAAATATTGCCTATTAAATTATTTCCCTTATACCCAAACTGCAGTTGTTTGTTTTCAGTTAATTAGTAAATAGTTATTGAACACATATCAAAATAAAATAATTTGAGGCAATGGAGTCTTGAGGACTGCCAGCACATAAGAGAGATTTGAGCTGATCTAGAAAGAACAAGTAGGCTATAAACAGGGGATGCCCTTTCAGTGGGAACTGTAGTGAAGGCCAAGACAGTGCTGTGCAGAGGAAGGAGGAGAGACTCGAGGTCAGATTGTGGCTGCTGTTCAAGTCTGAGACCTTTGTTATACTAAGCAGGAGACTCCTTATCTGTAAAATAGAAATAGAGTTTGGCCTTATAGATTATCCTCTTAGTTTCCTAAGGCTGCTGTAACAAATTCATGGTGGCTTTGTTCTTGTTCAGTCGCTCAGTTGTGTCCAACACTTTGCGATCCCATGGAGAACAGCATGCCAGCCTTCCTTGTTCTTCACCATCTCCCGGAGCTTGCTCAAATTCATGTCTATTGAGTCAGTGATGCCATTCAGCCATCTCATCCTCTGTCTTTGATGGTGGCTTAAACTAGTAAAAATGTAATCTTTAAAGGTTTTAGAGGTGAGAAGTCTTAAATTAATTTCGCTAGGCTGAAATCAAGGTGTTGGCACACACTTCCCAGAGGCTTTATGGGAAGGCTGTTCCTTGCCTCTTTCAGCTTCTGGTAGCTACCATGATTCTTTGGCTTGTGGTCACATCGCATCACTTGAGTCTGTGCCTCTGGGGTCACGTTGTCCTTTTCTCTTCTTTCTCTGTCAGAGCTCCTTCTGTCTCTCTCTTAAAAGGATATTTGTGTTTGGATTTAAGGCCCACTCTTATAGTCTTGGATAATCTTTTCTTGGGATCTTTCAGTTAATGATATCTGCAAATCCTTTGCCATATAAGATAATGTTTACAGGTTCCAGAGATCAAGACCTGAAGTCTTTATTCAACTTACTGCAGAATAATTATATAATAATTAAATACAGCTATGTTTTCTCAGGATTATACATGAAGAGATGTAACTTGCTTCATTTCTATAGCTTGAATTAATTTCTGAGTGAGTCTCTTGACCTCTTAATGACAGTTTAATCTTTTGTTATTGGTTTGCTTTATGGATTATTCTTCGTCTTTTTGTGGTAAATAATCAGTTCAGGTTATATACATAAGTTACATACAGCTTTAAGATCCTCTTAGTTGAAAGACCTTCTTTCACTCTTCAAATTCTCTGGTGGGGCATTTAAGTCCCAGGAAGGGTATTTGTCTAACTGCTATCCAACTTTTCTCTTCATGGTCTAGAAACTCTTGTTACTCTCAAGCTTATTGCCTGTACCATAAAGCCCACTAAGCTCATGGTCTTCTTTTAGCCTTTTCCCCACTCCTTTTGGGGGACTTGGCTCTGCAGTGTTCTTTTCTCATTCTTGAATCGTATGGACTCAAGGTTGCACTTAGCTAATTGCTTTTCTGCCATGTTAGATTCTACTTGAGGCTCTAAGTCTCCCGAGGCTCTCTCTGGTTTGAACCACACGCCACCAGTAAACTTACGTGGGGTTTTATCACCATCCACTCCTCACCATGAAAGAGTTCTAGTTCTAGGAAGGGCAGAGTATGGGGTCGCTGGGTCTTAAGCCATCCACTTACTCTCCACCTCCCTCTCAGTCTCTGCTCTACCCTTTCCTCCACTAACCCCTTAATCCAAGATAATTTCCCAGAGACAGAGGGTGCATCCCTGCATGGGGCAGTGGAGGATCAGCTGGCCATTATTCTCCCTTAAAGTGAAAATAAAAGTCGCTCAGTCATGTCCAACTCTTTGTGACCCCATGGACTATACAGTCCATGGAATTCTCCAGGCCAGAATATTGGAGTGGGTAGCCTTTCCCTTCTTCAGGGGATCTTCCCAACCCAGGGATCGAACCCAGGTCTCCCACATTGTGGGCAGATTCTTTACCAACTGAACTCTAAGGAAAGCCTCAGAATACTGAAGTGGGTAGCCTATCCCTTCTCCAGGGGATCCTCCTGACCCAGGAGTGAAACTGGGGTCTCCTACATTGCAGGTGGATTCTTAACCAACTGAGCTATCAAGGAAGCCCATTATTCTCCCAGTGATCATATTTGTCAAAGATTGATAAAGTCTAATTTGAAGGTCAAAAGTAAAGAATGTGCATCTTTGTCATTTTTCCTCTCTTGCATAGTTTATCTTCAGGGCCGATCATGTGCTGTTTTCTTAATGGTAGTGATAGGTAATGAGTACAATTAAACCCAGGTTGATAAAACAAATAGGCAGACCTCTTGCTTAATACCTTGCAATTTTCTCCCACTGTAGTTGCAGCGGATACAGATACAGCGCTTAGCACATACTGTGTTTTGTTTAATAATGTGAACATGTGCTTCATAAGATTGAAAATATCAGCTGAGGTTGTGTGAGAAGTAGACACAAGTCAGGCGAATAAAGATTCGTAGAGGTGCAACTTCTCACTCGATATCTGAGTGACTGCTGGATCTCCCCTCAAACTGCGTCTCTTACAGTCTTCCTAGCTCTTTAATGGACCCAGTCCTTCTAAACGCTTACGTGAAGAATCTTGGTGTCTTCCTTAACTGCCCCCTCTCTTTCACTCCACATCCAATTTGTCGGCGGATCCTATTGGCTCTGCCTTCAGAGCACATCCAGATCTGCCTCCTTCTTACATGTCTTCTTACTGCTGCCACTCTTCATCCAAGCCACAACATCTCTCCCCTTGCTAATTGCAGTATTCTACGAGGTGGGCTTCCTGCTTCTACCCTTCAGCCTTGTGAAATCAGTTCTCCACTCAGCATCTAGTGTCATCCAGTGAAAACAGGGGTCAGCTTGTAGTATGCCTGCTCAAGATGACCTCTCATCTAACTCAGGAAAAGCCAGATCCTTATTCTGACCCGCGTGGCTTTATCCAGCTGCCCCAGCTTGTCACATTCACTTCCCTGACCTCTCCTCCTGGTACTCCCCTTTGCTCACTCAGCTTTAGCTACCTTGGCCTCCTGGCCCTACTTCAGACATGCCAGCCTTGGTTTTTGCCTCAAGGGGTCTCTTCTAGTTCTTCCTTTCAATAGCTGCTCGGCTCGTGCCTTCTTTTCCTTTGCATTTTTGTTTAAACGTTACCTTCTCAACAAAGCCTTCCTTGGTAATCTTTATTATTAAATTTTGTTTTTGGTTATTTATTTTTGGCTGTGCCGGCGGGTCTTTGATGCTGCATGGACTTTAATTGCAGCGAGTGGAGGCTACTCGCTAGTTGCAGAAGGCTACCTGCTAGTTACACTGCTGTTCTTGCTGCAGTGGATGTTCTTGTTGAGAAGCCGGGCTCTGGGCACATAGGTTCAGCAGTTGAGGTGTGCTGGCTTAGTTGCTCAGTGGCATTTGGAATTGTGTTGGATGAGAAATCAAACCCATGTGCACTATATCGGCAGGTGGATTCTTAACCACTGTACCACCAGGGAAGTCCCTTGACAAGCTTTAGAAAATGAATTTCTTTCCCCTGTTCCCTTCCCTCTCCCTCTTCCCCAATCCATTTTTTCTCTATAGTGTTTATTGCCACCAATTAAAGATTTACATTAGATTTTTTTCATGTCTTCACATCAGAATAGGAGCCCCATAAGGCAATGATTTCTTACTTACTGTTTTGTTGACTGCAAAATTCCAAGCTCCAAGATGAATGTCTGACACATGGTAGACCTTCAGTAAATATTTGTTGAATGGATAGATGAATGAACAAGCGAAAACTGCCAGATTATTATCTCATAACAAGTAGGAAGTAGATGAGTTTTTGAGCAGTGGTCACGTTGATGCAAATGTATTATGAGGTTTCCTATGATAGAAAGGTCCAGGTTGTATTGGAAAAATGAGAAAACAGTGGTTTGGAGATTAGTTAGGAAAAGGCTAAGGTCTAAATTGGAATAGTAATAATGGCGGTGAGGAGTTGTTGGTTGTGTGAGAAACTTGGAGGAATAGTCTAATGTCTGGGGTAACAACAGTGGAAGATATTGGAGAGGACATGGAGCTGTAAGAGATGTAGCAGAATTTAAGAAAAAGCACTTTGAGAGAGAAAAAGGAAGATACTTCTAGTTTTTTTATTTTTTCAGCAACTTTTGTGTGTAGCATAAAATTTATCATTTTATCCATTTTACTGTTCACTGGAATTATATACATTTATATTGTTGTGCAGTCATCATCCCTGTCCATCTCTAGAACATTTTTGTCTTCCCATAATGAAACCCTGAACCCATTAAACAATAATTCCTCATTTCGCCCCCACACTGGTCCTTGACAACCACCATTATACTGTCTGTCTCTATGAATTTGTCTAAATGGAATCATATAGTATCTATTCTTTTGTGTCTGTCTTATTTTATATAGCATAATATCTTTAAAGTTCATCAGGATGGGGAACACGTGTATACTCGTGGTGGATTCATATTGATGTATGGCAAAATCAATACAATATTGTAAAGTAATTAGCCTCCAATTTAAATAAATTTAATTTAAAAAAACAAACAAACAGAAAACAAAGTTCTAAGTATAGTGGTTTCTCATTGGCTGAGATCTGCAGTCTCTCAGTGGCTGAGCTCTTGCCAGGCAGACAGTCTTTTTTTTTTTCCCTTTGTGAGCTCAGGAGTGCTCCCCCTTCTGGTTTCCTCATTCTATTTGAATTGAGATTTCTGTTGATTAATTTTTACAATGTCCGTTCTCCTTACAATTTCCTTCATGGTAAAGACTCTTTGTTATCTATCTTTATACTTCTATGTTTAAAACATTGCCTTGCATTTTTTTAGTGCTCAAAATATATATTAAATGAATGAATAAAATAAAATTTAAGTGAAAAAAAAAAAAGGTTCATCCATGTTGTACCCTGTGTAGGAATTTCATTCTTTATAGGGCTAAATATTCCACTGTATGTCTTTGCTGCACTTTGTTTATCCCCTTCATTTGTTGATGGGCGTGTGGATGTTTTTACTTTCTGGCTACTGTGAATGATGTTACAGTGAACACTGATGTACAAGTACCAGTTTCATTCCTTATTTTCACTTCCTTTGGTCATGTACTCAGAAGTGGAATTGCTGGAATTGTGTAATATTTTGAGGAACCACCCTTCGGAACTTTGGTTTTAGACAGACTGTTTGAAGCGGTGGAAAGTCTAGCAGTTAGGATTGAAGTGCCAGTGAAAGCAACTGCAGCTGGAGATTTCAGTTCAAGGAACTTGACAGACAGACTTAATAGCTGAAGAGGAGGGAGAATGAATTAGTTGAGAGTAGGGAAAGAAAAGAGTCAGAGCCAAGGACTGCATCTTAGGAGAGTAGGAGCTACCAGAGCTAGACAATGAGACAGAAAAAGAACGATCGAAGTTAGGAACAGAACCCAGAGTACTGATACACACTTAGCTCCAACTCATCCATATTCATTGAGTGCTCTTACAAGAACTTCCTTTCAGATGCATAAGCTTCTGTTTAAGTATGACATTACTTTCAAAGGTTGGGTGTTGTAGGTCATAGATTATTACTGATTGTTGAGTTTCTGAGACAGGTTCTTTTCAAAAAGTCCATGAAGCACCTTAAAAAACCCCCGAGGATTTCTGTATTTCTTGACTCTTCTCCATTTTGCATTAATAATTTCATAGCTACTTTTCTTTACCCTTTTGTTGAAGTGTGACATACCTTACCAGAAGAGAACAAACGTAGACAACTTGATGGATTCTCAGATGTTGTGTTATATGTACCTGAGTATCTAACACCCAGATTAAGAAACAGAATATCTCCTTCACCCAGTGGTTCCCTCACACCCCTGCACACTCACCCACTGTACCCATCACCTTGATTTCTAACACTGTAGATCTATTGTATTTGTGTTGAATTTATAAAAGTAGAATATTACTCTTTGTGTCTGACTGCTTTCATTTACTATTATGTTTGTGGAATTCATCTATGCAACTGTGTGGTGTGTACTGTATATTCCACTGTGTCCTTTACACAATTTACTTATTCATTCTCACATAGATAGCTTCCAGTTTGGGGCTATTATGACTAGTACCACTGTGAACATCACAGTGTCTTTTTAAAACAGAAATTTTGCATGTTATGTTCACCTCTTTAAAGATGCCATTGCTTTTTTCATTTAGGTTCCTTTCCTCCTAAGTGCCTTCCCACCCTGCCTGACTATCTTCTTTGTCAATACAAACTGCCTGAACATTAGTTTTGAAAATAAAAAGTACCACAAAAAATTAAGTTTCTTAAAAAAGTGTATGTCCTTGCATTAAAAGTTCCTTTTTTAAAACATTTATTTTAATTTTTCTCAGCTATGCAGATTATGATTCTTAAATGCATACTGAACCTGTCAAAATTTTTCATCTCTTGATGGGATGAATCGTTCAACCTTGAGGCAAATATTTTAATTTTTGGCACCATGATGAGTTAGAGAAAAATAATAGCTCTCATATTCTTAATGCAGGCTTATTACAAACTTATAATTTACATAGCAGTAAAAGGAGATTGAGAATTAGTGAAAAATGTATTGTGATATTTTATGTCATTTTTCTCTTTGGGTTACAAACTGCTTTGGTGTAAATTCAACATTGCAAATTCAAAATTGATGAAAATTTTATCATTCTGGCTATTTCAGAATTGAGTTTAAATTGGCCATGTTTAATAAAGATACATACATAATATATTTTATATATTTGTATGGATATATATGTCCATATATATATTTGTTTACCTACCTGTCCATATTTCTGTCTATTCATCCATCCATCCATCCATCCATCATCTATCTGTTGACATGCTCACTGGAACATTCTTTACAGAAAGAACAATAGAAGACCACGAGCTGGTGATTGAAGTGCTATCTAACTGGGGAATGGAAGAAGAAAATAAGCTATACTTTAGAAAAAATTATGCCAAATATGAATTCTTTAAAAATCCAATGGTAAGTGAAATCCCAATTAATAGTTATGGAAAATAAATGAGTTTAGTTAAATTTTATTTTATTTTATGTGAGGAAAAAGTACACTATAGATAAAGTACAATTCTGTACTTGGTAAATTGTAGATAAGAATTCTAGTTCTTTAAACTTATAGTTGACATGCTCACAGAAGTTCATATACGTAGTTTTGGGGAACTGTTGCTTTTTTCTCTTGCCTTTTAAGAAAAATAAAACTACATTTGATTTGGGGAATGAATTATTAATATCTCCCAAGCGGATTCCAAGATACTATGGTTTAAGTCTTTTTGCAGAACTTAGGAAATTAAGAAAAATTCTAAAGGAAAAACAGATCGATGTTTGTTGGGAGTGTTGAAACTTAACCAGAAGTTTAGATTGACAAGCATCTTGCTGTTCCAAATTATTTTGTTTTCAGTGCAACAATTACTGAGCTAAGAAGAAATGAGATAAATACCAGTCCATTATCTAGTAAATACTGCTTTCATTATGGTTCTTTTTAAAAGAAAATAAATGTATGTCACATACTAATGAAGACTAGTGATCTAGGGAAGTCAGAATAGCCTCTGGGCTCATTATTTTAAATTGTTTTTGTCTTTGCAGCTGTAGCATATTTTTATACTAAGTTTTGGATAATTGGATTGAAATGATGTACTTAATGAAAAATATATGATACACACCATAATAGAATATTTTCAAACCCAGAAAGGCCTCTTACATTCTCTTTCTTTGAACCTATTAATAGAAACATAATGGGATGATCTTTGATGAATAAAATTAAGAGTCCCGATAAAAATTAAGTAGAATTTAAAAGGGAACTGTTTTCTTGTTGTGAATCTTTATTAGAAGCAAGAAATTTAAAAGTCATCATTAAAGACATATGATTTAGTGCTCATTTTTGGTTTATCTTTTTTTTTTTTAATTTAAACAAGGCTATAGATTCATTTTGTAGACTTAGAGTAGTGGTTCTCAACTGAGAGTGACTGATAATGTCTGAAGACCTTTTTGGTTGTCATACTGAGGAGTAGCAGGGCTGCTAGTGGGAGGCCAGGGATGCCCTAAGCACATTGCAATGTACAGAACAGTCCCCCCAGCACAGTGTGATTAGACAATGTTAATAGAGCTACTGTTCCCCCTGTCCTAGAGGAAGTATAGTGGCATGTAATTTTCCAAACTTGCCTGATCATAAAATTTTCCTGGGGGAGGAGATAGTGCTTATTAAAAATACAGGATCCAGATCTACCCTGACCTACTGAATCAGACACTCCAGGATTGAGGCCTGGGAATTCCTATTTTAAACAGCTTTTTTGGGTGAATTTTATGATTAAATAGGTTTGGGAAAACAGTAGGTAGAAAAAACTGTCCTTTGAGCAACCTGACCCTCTAGTCAAGTCCTGGCTGCTTTATACTGTGGCTGTGACCTTGGGTAGATACTTTACTTCTGTGAGCCTTGAGTTTATAAAATAGTCCTTCAGTACCTGCTGGCGTGGCTGCAGGACTCTGGGACAAGGCATGGGAGCTCACCCACGAGCAGCCTGAGGGCAGTGTTTTGTAACTGGGGGCACATGTGTGTCGGCAGCCCCTGAGGGTGTCTGCCTAACATTTGAGCTGTGCTCCTACCTTCTCATTAAGGTACCTGTGTATTGGTTAGAGTCAGGGACTGGCTTTTTAAAAAGTGCTTTGGGTGAATTTTCAAAACGCTGATTTAAGAGCTTTTGCTTTAGATTACTCTGTTGGTCACAGTTCCGTCTTTTCTGGCATGGCTTTTGGGAGAATGTAACATGTATCTTTTCGTTAGTATTTTTTTCCAGAGCATATGGTGTCTTTTGCAACTGAAACCAATGGTGAAATATCCCCCACAGAGATTTTGCAGGTAAAATATATTTTCAATAAAATATGTAAGTAATAAATAATAAAGGGAAATTGTAAGGTCCATATTTATTTATTTATCTAATTTTATAAGTAGATATACTCATCTTGCATTTCAGTGCCCCCTTTCTTTTACTTTATGAGACTAAAAACTTTCTGTTTTTATTGAAGTATAATATATTTACAGTGTTCTGTTTCAGGTGTACAGCAAAGTGATTCCATTATACATACATATATATCTATTTTTAAAGATTTTTNAGATATACTCATCTTGCATTTCAGTGCCCCCTTTCTTTTACTTTATGAGACTAAAAACTTTCTGTTTTTATTGAAGTATAATATATTTACAGTGTTCTGTTTCAGGTGTACAGCAAAGTGATTCCATTATACATACATATATATCTATTTTTAAAGATTTTTTTATAGGCTATTACAAAATTTTCAGTATAGGTCCTTGTAGGTCTTTATTGTTACCTATTTTATATATAGTAGTATGTATGTTGTTTCCAAACTCTTAATTTATCCTCTGCTTTCCCCTTTGGTAACCATAAGTTTGTTTTCTATGTCTGTGGATCTGTTTCTGTTTTGTATACAAGTTCATTTATATTATTTCTTTTTAAGGATTGTACATATAAGGAATATTATATGTTATTCATCTTTCTCTGTCTGGCATACTTCACTTTTTAGTATGAAAATCTCTAGGTCCATTCATGTTGCTTCAGTTCAGTTCAGTTCAGTTGCTCAGTCGTGTCCGACTCTTTGCGACCCCATGAATCGCAGCACGCCAAACCTTCATGTTGCTTAAAATGGCATTATTTCATTCTTTTTTATGGCTGAGTAATATTCCATATTCCATTATGTAAATATATCACATCTTTATTCATTCATCTGTCAATGGACATTTAGATTGCTTCCATGTCTTGGCTATTGTAAATAGTGCATCCATGAACATTGGGAGGCATGTATCTTTTCCAATTATGGTTTTCTCTGGATATATGCCTAAGAATGGGCTTACAAGATCATATTTTTAGTTCTATTTTTAGATCTATTTTTAGTCTTTTAAGGAATCTTCATACTGTTCTCCAAAATGGACTAACAGTGTAGGAGGGTCCCCTTTTCTCCACACACTCTCCAGCATTTATTATTTGTATACTTTTTAATGATGGCCATTCTGACCAGTGTGAGGTGATACCTCACTGTAGATTTGATTTACATTTCTCTAATGATAAGCGATGCTGAGTACCTTTTCATGTGCCATCTGTATGTCTTCTTCGGGGAAATGACTATTTAGTCAGATCCATATTTATACATATCCAGATTTTGGATATTTTGTCTTATATTACTAATTTTTGATGGAGATAAAGTTGGAAAATAATAGGAAAAAACAAAATCTAGATAAAGAGTTCCCTAAGTCAATAAAGACCCCATCAGTATATTATGCTTTTCAGTTTTGGACAATTGTCAAAGGATTTTAAGTGTATCACAAAAGGAAATTTGCAGAGTTTTGCTCTGTGACATATTTAAAGAATATGATAGTGTTTGAAAAAGTCAAAATTTCCAGTAAATAGTTGACCCTTTACAGATATTTATTATTAACTTTTATAATAAATGCCCTTAATCCTGTTTGTGATAAAATATTTAGCAATTCAATGAAGTACTAACTATCATGGAAATACCTGATTGAAATATGAAATAGCTGAGTTAAGAATACTAAATATTTAACATTTCCTTAGTTTTGCATCTGTTGGGCGTTTCTTCCAAACTGGCTATGGCTTTAGGTGACCATTTTCCCAAGACATTTGCATTACAATAAAAGGTTTCAGGTATTTTATGTTTGATACTATGCTTGTTAACAGGTTAACGGTAACCAGTGTCTTTATAATGGTCGCTGTTTGATCTAAACAGCAGGCATCCTCGAATCCACTCAATATTCTCTCATCTTTAATGAAGAAAACTTTTAATAGTTCCAGGATAGATATTACTTTGAATATATTGACATTTGAATATATTGGTAAATACACTGAGGATCACAGATTTCTTTTCTGTGGGCTTTTTCTTTTTAATAGGTTGTATTTCATTTTCTGCTTCAAAATATTTTAGAGATATGATTGGTCTCGAGATTTCTCCAAAAGCTACTTATATGCTAGTGGGTTTTCACAGACACCCCCTGAAATGTTAGGGTGAATTGCAGCAGAGGTAGTGCCCCAGGACCCCCGCTCTCTTTGAGAGAGTGGTGGATTGGAGTTCTTCTGCCTCCTTTCCCAAATTCTCCTATAATTTAGTTATACTGCTTTAATGTTAGATTATAAAAACAAGAAGAATCCTAACTTTGGAATCAGATAGCCCTGGATGTGCCCCTGACCTCGTCTCTCCACTGAGGCAATGTTTCCATTTTTTAAAACGCTCCTTCTTTTTCTAGTGTGACCTCTGTGACTCCCTTTTTAAAATTTAATTGGTTTGGTTTAATAACTTGGAAAGCACTCAGACTAAAAAACCTACTTCCCT
Source organism: Neotragus pygmaeus (assembly GCA_006410875.1). Classification (NCBI taxonomy): domain Eukaryota; kingdom Metazoa; phylum Chordata; class Mammalia; order Artiodactyla; family Bovidae; genus Neotragus; species Neotragus pygmaeus. Next base: position 1,320,760 of record SJYV01025744.1, on the reverse strand, counting down.
GTTTTACATGTCAATTAATTAATATCTGTGGCTCATTAAATTAAAAGTTTTTTTTTAAATTTACTTAAAAAACATTATCTACTCTCGGTATTTCCCTGAATAGCCTTTTAAAAATATGTCACGTTGTTTTAGATAATGCTTTCTCTTAGTTCAGTTTTTCTATTTTGCATGAGTTTATTCATAGAGGTTTCTATTTTCTTCTTTTAATGAGACACTAATGCATTTCCACTGTCTTAACTAAGGATCCTGAGCACAGCTACTTAGAGCTAGTCCTTTTCATTCTCCATTTCCTGACTGACACATGCATGGCCTCTGTCTCAGTTACTTTTCACTGGGTAGTAAACTAGTCCAAACCTTAATGGCTTAAGTACCTACTCACATTTTGTCAACAGTTTTGTAGGTCAGCTTTTGGAAAGGGCTTAGCTGGATGGTTTTCTGAGGCAGATTGACTCCCAAAGGGGTTATGGATCCACTTCTAAAATGGCTTTTCACTGTATGTGCCTGGTGTTGGCACTTCTCCCCCTGTGTCTCTCCCCTCTCCCCCACCCTACATGGCGTCTCATCCTCTAGGACTTTTCCAGTTGCGTTGTGCTTCTCACTATATAGCCATCTCAGGGTAGTCCAGTTTCTTACATGACAGCTAGCTTCCAAGAGATAATGAGTGAAAGCTATCAGGCTAGTTAAGGAATAGAGGGTTAGAATCAGTGGTGTGCCCCTCCCACCACATCCTTTTGGTCAGAGCAGTCACAAGTCTTGCCCAGATTCAAGGGGGTGGAGAAACTTCATTTCTTGGTTCAGTGGCAGGGTAACATTTGCAGAAGAGCTACTGTTGCAGTTCTCTTTGGAAAACACAACCTGCCATACCCACCCACAACTGAGAACTGTAGAGAACGAAGAGATTATTTGCTTTACCTTCATCGAGGAGGTGAATTTGGCTCAATTTCTTATTCACTGAATAATGGAAGTCTGGATCGTGGTCTTACTTAGACTGTAATGAAGTTGAAGTGGATAGGTCAATCTATAATCTCAAGGGAAATCACCAAAAGGGATGAAAAGATACTCTGGTTTCTCTCCAGATCTTATAAATCTTTCACCTTTTATTAAAGAAAGAGATGAAAAGTATCAAGATGAAGTTGAGCTTTTCAAATGGACATTGAAATAGCTTATAATTTTGGTGTTTGACTAAGTACTGATCACTTAGAATATATATTTTGTGAGCATATTTCCATTGGGAACTTGCCTTAGGGTTTCAGAAGACTGAAACCTGTTATTTTCTGTGTATATATATCCTGATGTCCATAGTGTGTATAAGTGGTATCTGTGCTGTTTGAAGGTGCACATTTCCATTTGAAGTATAAAGCTACAGTATCATTGATTCAGAAACTGTATGAGAGTGTCTAATTTTTCTTCCAGATGTTTCTAAGTTCAAGCACATATCCTGAAATCCATGGCTTCTTACATGCAAAAGAACAGGGAAAGAAGTCCTGGAAAAAGATTTATTTCCTTTTAAGAAGATCCGGTTTATATTTTTCTACTAAAGGGACATCAAAGGTAAATTGTAATATCAATGATATATTATGAATTATATGGAAGTTGTAAGTTAAAATGGACTTTATTTATTATTTTATTACATGGTATTGATATTTGTTTTTTTTTTTTTAAGATTCCAAACATTTGTTATAACCTGTTTAAAAACTAATTATTCAGCTTTATTTTCGACTAGCTTCAATATACATCCTTTGATGGAATTTGGATGCTCTTGTTTCAGTATTCCATTCCTTGCCCATTTTCCCCCCACTCTGAATCTACCCCCATTTTTCTTATCAAGGCTGGGGTTTTGAAGCCCATCAGAATTCACATCTTTTCTTTTTACCCAGGTTTGTATTACTGACCTGTGGATGCTGAGCAGTTAATAACACTCAGCTGAGTCTGTAACTGCTTATTAATTCCTTTGGGTGTGTCAGTTTTGCCTCGTCACATAGACTGTAAATTCCTAGAGGAAGTTATCGTCTTATGATCAGGTGGATGTATGTATTTGTTTGTTTCTGTATGTATCCCTATCTATGTATACAGTTACATAGACATAGCTATGCTGATGTTCCTACACACACACAGAATCACATATGCATATAATCCCCTTAGTGCTAGCACTTAGGTAGTCTGTTTCTATGTAGTCTAGTTGTTGCCGACTGCGCCATATGCTTGCATTTTGTGTCTTGGTATTTTATGCAATGCATAGATTCCTTGTAAGTAAAACTACTGTTGAGAGTTTTCATGAGAGTTTAACTCTTATGTTCATGCATCTGTTTTGTCACTGACAACATTGTGGCTTTCTTATGGGTAATCTGTCATTTTCCTCTGGCTCTTATTCAAACTTTATTATCATCTTTGGTATTTAGTCACTCCTGGCATATTTCTTGGTATGTTCAAATATATTCTGCTAAACCTGGCTTGATTCTCAGCATACACATTCGGTCTGCAAGTTCTTGTTTTTCTTATGTGCGGAAGATGTTCATTATTTCTTTCTCATTTTTGATGTTTGACCCTTTACCCTGTAGTACTCTTTTCTGCCTGGGCTCTATTTTCAGTCATGGCTCTAGGGGTCCCTGTCTGTGGCTGCCTCCAGGCTCCACCTCTCTCTCCACACAGTCTTTGCCTTTCTCTGTGTGTCTCTGATAAGGACACTTGCCATGGATTTAGAGCCCACCCAGATAATCTAGGAGGATCTCATCTTTAGATCCTTAACTTAATTACATCTGCAAAGACCCCTTTGCAAAAAGAAGGAGGTCACATTCGCAGTTTCTTCAGGTTAGGACAGGGACAGATCTTTTAATTTGGGGTGGAGAGTGAAATGATCAGGTTGTAAGAAGATTAGTATGGCCATAGGAAGCTTAAAAAGTCAACTAGAGACAGAAAAATGAAGAGGGGAAGGGAGCAGGGGAGATGGGGGTAGTGAGCAGGGAAGGGAGAAAGAGTGATTGAGTTGAGGCAGAGATGCTGATTAATGCTAATTAGATGATCATTTCATTAATCAAGGATCTAACCTAGGATGAGCAGTGGAGAGAGAAGAAAGGGGCGGATGTAAGATTAAATGGCAAATGGCCAGGCTTTGTTGACAGTTGATATGAAGGAAGAGGAAGCACTTAATGTTCTCAGAGAAGGAAAATAAATAGAAAATNTTTTTTTTTTTTAAGATTCCAAACATTTGTTATAACCTGTTTAAAAACTAATTATTCAGCTTTATTTTCGACTAGCTTCAATATACATCCTTTGATGGAATTTGGATGCTCTTGTTTCAGTATTCCATTCCTTGCCCATTTTCCCCCCACTCTGAATCTACCCCCATTTTTCTTATCAAGGCTGGGGTTTTGAAGCCCATCAGAGTTCACATCTTTTCTTTTTACCCAGGTTTGTATTACTGACCTGTGGATGCTGAGCAGTTAATAACACTCAGCTGAGTCTGTAACTGCTTATTAATTCCTTTGGGTGTGTCAGTTTTGCCTCGTCACATAGACTGTAAATTCCTAGAGGAAGTTATCGTCTTATGATCAGGTGGATGTATGTATTTGTTTGTTTCTGTATGTATCCCTATCTATGTATACAGTTACATAGACATAGCTATGCTGATGTTCCTACACACACACAGAATCACATATGCATATAATCCCCTTAGTGCTAGCACTTAGGTAGTCTGTTTCTATGTAGTCTAGTTGTTGCCGACTGCGCCATATGCTTGCATTTTGTGTCTTGGTATTTTATGCAATGCATAGATTCCTTGTAAGTAAAACTACTGTTGAGAGTTTTCATGAGAGTTTAACTCTTATGTTCATGCATCTGTTTTGTCACTGACAACATTGTGGCTTTCTTATGGGTAATCTGTCATTTTCCTCTGGCTCTTATTCAAACTTTATTATCATCTTTGGTATTTAGTCACTCCTGGCATATTTCTTGGTATGTTCAAATATATTCTGCTAAACCTGGCTTGATTCTCAGCATACACATTCGGTCTGCAAGTTCTTGTTTTTCTTATGTGCGGAAGATGTTCATTATTTCTTTCTCATTTTTGATGTTTGACCCTTTACCTTGTAGTACTCTTTTCTGCCTGGGCTCTATTTTCAGTCATGGCTCTAGGGGTCCCTGTCTGTGGCTGCCTCCAGGCTCCACCTCTCTCTCCACACAGTCTTTGCCTTTCTCTGTGTGTCTCTGATAAGGACACTTGCCATGGATTTAGAGCCCACCCAGATAATCTAGGAGGATCTCATCTTTAGATCCTTAACTTAATTACATCTGCAAAGACCCCTTTGCAAAAAGAAGGAGGTCACATTCGCAGTTTCTTCAGGTTAGGACAGGGACAGATCTTTTAATTTGGGGTGGAGAGTGAAATGATCAGGTTGTAAGAAGATTAGTATGGCCATAGGAAGCTTAAAAAGTCAACTAGAGACAGAAAAATGAAGAGGGGAAGGGAGCAGGGGAGATGGGGGTAGTGAGCAGGGAAGGGAGAAAGAGTGATTGAGTTGAGGCAGAGATGCTGATTAATGCTAATTAGATGATCATTTCATTAATCAAGGATCTAACCTAGGATGAGCAGTGGAGAGAGAAGAAAGGGGCGGATGTAAGATTAAATGGCAAATGGCCAGGCTTTGTTGACAGTTGATATGAAGGAAGAGGAAGCACTTAATGTTCTCAGAGAAGGAAAATAAATAGAAAATGATGAAATAAACAGGAATTGGAGATTTGTTTCAAGGTCACCATCTTAGAAGAAAGATAATGATCTTAGTTCAAGATATATTGCGTTGATGATGAAGCATCAAGTGGAAATGCCCAGAACATAGCTAATGATGGAGACTAGATATTTGGGTAGTGGTCCTAATAGGAGTTACGGAATTGCAAAGAAGGAATGATACCATATTTTCCCCAACTTTTCTTGCATGGCTTCCTGGCTTCTCTGATACACAGTCTTCCTTTGTTGCTATTCACACACTTGTGCACAAAGACTTTCAGGTGCTTGTGTGTGTATGTGTGTTTCTTTAGGTTTAAGTGGTAGAATAGTTCATGGAATAGAGCTCTACTTAGTAACCCATTCCTTCACAGAAACTTTTATGTTTATTTATAAGTATATATAGTTTGACTACTAGTATTCTAAGCCACCAGGGAAGCCCCATTCTATCTTGTAGATGCATTTAACTTTTTTTGAGGATTTAAACCTAGTTCTCAAATTTTTATATTGTAGATAATGTTAGGATGAATAATTACCCATTTTTGTAATTAAGATTTTAGATTTTTCCTTAACCTTTGTAATGAACTTTCTCTCTTCCCAGTGTTCCTAATGTATGAAGTAATATATGAAGTTAGTTTTAAACAAATGTGTATTGGACCATCTTTTTACTTTTAACATGGGAGAAAAGTAGATTCTGAATCCAGAATCTAGATGTTTCTTTCTTTCGCTGTCTTTCCAGTGATTCTTCACTGGAAGATATGATAGTATCTCCTCAGTTCCTGAATTCTTTAATTTGTTTCTCATGAAGATCCACTGCCCATTATCTTTTTCTTTCACCTGCCTCCTTTCTTTTCCTACCTATTACATAATAAGACAGCTCTTATTCCATCTGATGGAGCCATGCTCTTATCCTTGCCATGGTTCCCCCTTGGCTGGGTGTCATTACAAGTATCAAACCTCTATTCTCAGCGCATACTTCAGCTCTCCTCAGCATGGTGTCTTACTTTGCTGGGCATCATGCATAACAGCCTTCTTTCTGTTGTTTGTTAGCTAAGTCGTGTCCAACTCTTGAAGAAGGAAATGGAACCCACTCCAGTATTCTTGCCTGGAGAATGGACAGAGGAGCCTGGGGGTTGGGGGTAGGGGGTGCTGTAGTCCATGGGGTCGCAAAGAGTTGGACACAACTGAAGTAACTTAGCACACAGCACGCATGTCCAACTCTTTGAGACCCCATGGACTGTAAGCCCACCAGGCTCCTCTGACTATGGGATTTCCCAGTCAAGAATACTGAAATGGGTTGCCATTTCCTCCTCCAGGGGATCTTCCCAACCCAGGTATTGAACCTGCATCTCCTGCATTGCAGCAGATTCTTTACCTCTGCACCACCAGGGAAGCCCAGTCTTCTCTCTAGCCTGTGCTTAATGAGCATGTGTTCTGTAGTTTAGACATGAAAATGATTTTACCTTCTCCCTCAAAAAAGGAATTCCATATATTAGGTAACCCCAAGGATTACGACCTTGATACAAATCATGCAGCTTGTATAAAGTCTAATATGGCATACCTGCCTGGCAAAGTGACCATTTCCTTCCCTTTTTCTATGAGAAGGGTCTTATTTATTTTACTTTGTGAAGATGTAGGCTGCATGGGAGTTAGATAAATGTTTTTGCAAGCCTTGGAGGTATAGCTGTGACTTACATTTACAGAGAAACATCTAAGTACCCTGCTGTCCACCTCCACCCTTATGTACACGTGTACATGCATAGCTTTGTTAACCATGCCAGCTCAGCCTGCAGTCTTACAGTGTTGTAAACCTTGATATGTCTGCACTTCAGTTCAGTCACTCAGTCATGTCCAACTCTTTGTGACCCCATGGACTGCAGCACACCAGGCCTCCCTGTCCATCACCAACTCCCGGAGTTTACTCATACTCATGTCCAGTGAGTTGGTGATGCCATCCAAACTAGTGGAACAAAACTCAAGAGAAGAAGCTGATCATGTCTCTTATGGCCTTCCAGTATTTCTTGAGTTGCTTTTTCTCACATCCAAAGGACTCAGCTACACTGACTTCTGCAGTATCAGTGGGCAGGAATGGTTTTGTTGCATCTTCATAGAAATCAGACATTTATATGAGCAAAGTTTCTATCGAGGAATAAAGTTTCAAAGGCCATGCCAGTGACGTACCTTTCTCCCTCCTCCTCCTCCCCTCTCCCAGGACCCTAGACTGGGTCTCTAACAATTTTCTTTTCTGCTTCATTCTTCCATGGAGTTGGGAACTATATTCATTCATTGGGTTAAACTGCCTAAAGAACAGTGACACACAGAGAAACAGTTGCATACAACAGAAACTCTTGATGGGATAGCCAGTCTACGTCCAATGACCGAATTTTTTTGGATTTGGATTTGAATGGTTTGCTCAAATTGCTGAATGTTCTGCTTTGTCTTTTTGTTTTAAGAGTAGTACTGCTTCTCAAATTTCAGTGCATACCATCACTTGGGTTCTTGTTAAACTGTAGATTTCGGTTTTGAATCAGCAGATCTGGGGTGGGCCCTGAGATTTTCCATTTTTAATAAACTCCCAGGTGCTGCTGATACTGCTGGTCTGAGACTGCTAGTAGCAAGATTTTAAAGAACAAATGGATTTTGCTCAGTTTTGATTATACATTCAACCCCAGAATTAAGCATTTCTCCAAGTTATTAACCTATCACAGAAGAGTATGACCCAGATTTCCCATGACCAACTCTAAATCTCATGGCTTTCCCAGGGAAAAAAAATAGCCCTTCATGAATCCATTTTGCCTTGAAAATCATGCACATTCCATTGCCAGGTAGTTTCCCTGCGTTTATCTGTACAGGTTCCCTTGCTTTTGTGAAAGAAGGTGGTCGTGCTGCCTCTTTCATTGCTCGCTGTGGGGTGTGAGGCAGTACATAAACATGAGGAGTGATCATTTCTCAGTGAAGCAGGGATCCTCATCTGTTTCTTGTTTCTTTTACTGCTGCAGAAGCTTAAATCACCCTTCTTTCCTTTGAGGAACTGCCATTATTTGAAACCCAGATAAAGAAAACATTTTCAAAAGCTGTTCTTTGCTCTCTTTCTTCTTTCTCTCAGATTCCTTGAAGTGCTGGTTAAAGTGAGTCATTTTAAATATGGAGATATATTTTTTTGGTATATTGGAAGTTAAATTGTAAACAAGTCGCCTCTTCTTAAATTAAATAATCTCATATCCAGCCCCTGGTTATCTAAGGATATGGTGACTTAGTTTTCCCCTCCTTTTGTTTCTATGACATTATTTGAGATAATGTTTACCGAGGTATAAATTATATAATAGAAATACAAAAGGTGGTGTAAAATGTATGTACCCATTGCAACACAACACATGTATTTTTTTTTTTAAGGAACCCCGGCATTTGCAGTTTTTCAGCGAATTTGGCAATAGTGATATTTATGTGTCACTGGCAGGGAAAAAAAAACACGGAGCACCCACTAACCATGGATTCTGCTTTAAGGTACAGGCTTAATATTTTGCTAGATGAATAAAGCAAGCCTCAGCCTTTTAGGTAAGCTTGAGTTTCTTTTAATTTCTTTTAAAAAGAGACAGCTTTCTCTTATATATAGGAGAATTTTAGTGGCTTTTATTTCAACAGGTGTTACCTTCAAGATATGCATTAACGATAAACAATGTGCTGTGGCCTTCTAGCCTAACAAAGCGGGAGGGCCCCGAGACCTGAAAATGCTCTGTGCAGAAGAAGAGCAGAGTAGGACGTGCTGGGTGACCGCGATTAGATTGCTTAAGGTAATCTCGCTGCAGGCGTGAATTTCTATTAAATGCTGGGAGTGCCATCAAAGTTTGAAAATGGCTGTATTTCAAAACTCAGAAGACTCAATCTGAATTTGTGTGGTTTTGTGAGGAGAAGGAAAAATAACCACCACTATATTTATGTATTTTATTTTTTGTCTAAAAGATAAACATTTCCAGAGTCGAGTGGAATAACCTAATGCATTTATCTTGTGTGTGTGGAGTCTTCCATATTTAGAAATGTTCTGATTTTTGTTTTTTTGGTAAGACTGTTACATATATAGCCAGTAAAACTGAAATTTCTCCTGTCTGTTACTTAGTCTGCATTTTAAAAACGTTGTCATCAATTCGAAGTAAAGTGTATTTTAAAATGTGCCCACCTGGATATGTTTAATGTACTTGTTTTATGTTCTATTGAAGTATTATGTGAATTGCTTTTTAGTTTAATGCAAATTATTTTACAAATTTTACTATAGCTGTATTATTCAAATATTCACCTTTGTGCTAACTAAGAATTCTAGCTTCCATAAGCAAAATTTATTGGCAAACATTTTGACAAGGAGTAAGAATGTTCTGCAAGTAGGTAAGGGAGAGAGACACAGCTGATACCTTCTTGGACGTATAGAAAGCACATGTATTTTCAAAACTTGTATGCTAGTAAATTTGGCACAACTTTAAATTTATAATTATAAAACATCACCCATTTCATTTTGATCAGAATTAGTGGTTGTCATTCCAGGCTTGGAAGAAAGTCTTATGTTCTGTCCTTTTCCTTTTTTTTCTTTTTAATTGGGGTAGAATACATGTAACATAAAATTAACCAAATTAACTCTTTTTAATATGAACAAATTAGGGGCATTGAGTACATTCAAAATATTGTGCAACTGCCACCTCAGTCTAGTTCCTAAAAATTTGAAACTCAAAATGAAACTCTGCCCAGTAAGCAGTTACTCCCAGCCACTGGCAACCATGTTTTGCCCGTATGGATTTACCAATTTGAATATTTCATACAGATAAAAGTGCCTGGCTATCTCGGTCAGTAGAGCATGCAACTCTTAATCTCAGGGTCATGGGTTCAGGCCCCACGTTGGGGGCACATGTTTTTGGGCATCCCCAGTAGCTCAGTCAGTATAGAATCTGCCTGCAGTGCAGGAGACCTGGGTTTGGTCCCTGGGTCGGGAAGATCCCTGGAGAAGGAAATGGCAATCCACTCCAATATTCTTGCCTGAAGACTCTCATGTACAGAGGAGTCTGGGAGGCTACAGTCCATGGAGTCACAAAGAATTGGACATGACTTAGCAACTAAACCGACATACAAACAAAATCATACAATATGTGACATTTTGGACCTGGCTTCTTCACTTAGCATAATTTGTACTTCATTCATGTTGTAGCAGCTTGTATCTGTACTTTGCTCTTTTTATGGCTGAGTAATATTCCACTGTATGTGTATTATTTAACATACACATATATGTTAAACGAACAATTTGTTTATCCATTTATCCATTTGTGGGTATTTGGATTATTTCTACCTTTTACTGTTGTGAATAGTGCTGTTTTGAACATGTCTATTGGAGAAGGCAATGGCACCCCACTCCAGTACTCTTGCCTGGAAAAATCCCATGGACGGAGGAGCCTGGAAGGCTGCAGTCCATGTGGTCGCTGAGGGTCAAACATGACTGAGCAACTTCACTTTCACTTTTCACTTTCAGGCATTGGAGAAGGAAATGGCAACCCACTCCAGTGTTCTTGCCTGGAGAATCCCAGGAACGGGGGAGTCTGGTGGGCTGCTGTCTATGGGGTCGCATAGAGTCAGACACGACTGAAGCGACTTAGCAGCAGCAGCAGCATACACATATTTATTTGAGTAACAATTTTTATTTTTTTATATATATGTATACACCTGAAAATGGATTTGCTGGACATATGGTAATTCTATGTTTAACTTTTTGATTAATTGCCAAAATGTTTTCCTCAGAGGCTAAACCACTTTATATTCCCACTAGGAATGTATAAGAATTCCAACTTCTCCATACCTCACGAACACATATTATTTTCCATTAAAAAAAAAAAGTCATCCTAGTGGGTGTGAAGTGGTAGGAAGCAAGTGTTTAAAAGTAATTTAAAGCTTTTGGATTAACTGTGAAATTTTCTTCCTTTTGTGTTACGGCAGAAAGTTGTTATGGTTACCTTTTTATTAGAAATTTGTTTGTTTCTCAAATGGTCTATTGTCAAAATGGCTGTCATGATTTTTATTTCAGCAAATCTTATAATTATTAATTCTTTGAAACCCTCATGATAAGTAGTCACTAATCACTTCTATGTTGCTCTCATTGTCATAAAATGTAAAACAAACAAACAAAATGAAAAAGAGAGAAGTACTTTAGAGTGTCTTGGAAACCAACCAGTCAAGGTAGCAGTAACTTGGTAAGCAGAGACATGCATTGGAATCACAGGAGGTGCTTTCTGAGGCTCTGTGTGCCCAGCTGCATCCCTGGGGATCCTGAGTTAGTGATTGAGTTCCAAGTGTCAGCCTGATTAAGAAACACTGACTGCATCCAGTTCCCTCCTTTCACAGATAAAGAAGCTGGCGCTATTTGGAAGACTTTATTCCATCACAGTTATGGTAGAGAAAATATCGTAAGGTCTCTGATTTTCTCTCCCCTTCCATCAGAACTCTGGAAGTCTAGCTAGGCTGATTGATGAGATACCTTCCAACCTTGTTTAGCAAGATTTTCCCCCTTCTCATGGGCTCAGATTCAAATACCCAACACAGAAGCAGGTGGTAAACCCACTTCCTTTAAAAGTCCTTCAGTGACTCTAACATGCCATTGATTTTATTAGGATGCTCCATTATTTTTATGTAACTACAAAGAAAAGAATTATGCCAATAAAATTATGATGTGAGGTTTCACATCACTTATAATTTTAATTTTCATTTGAGTATTTAGATTTATTTAGGCCCGTAGTCCTGCTTCTCATCATTTTTGTTGAAGTTATCAATTTTGTATATATACACACACACACACACACACACACACATATATATATGAAATAAATTAGTTAAGGTATTCATGAAACTTCTTCATATTCTAAATCTGACTTTTCTGAATCATTTTCATCTCAGAGTCATGGATACTTATATTTTCCACAGATTATCCAGCTCTGTGCCTTCAAGAGCTTTGGGGAGGCAGATGAGTGCTCTGCCATGGTCTTTGAGGTTCTTTCTAGCCACTGGCAATCCCTTTGCAAGGTTTGATGCTAATGACTTTTTAATCCCATCAATTTCAGGCAATGGCAAGTTGCTTGGTCCGTAGTGAATATAAGATGCCATAGGTTATAATACAGACTGTTAGTCTAAAAACAGATGTATGTCTGAGAAATGATGAAATATACTGAAAGCTTTGTTCTTTTTGTATCCAGAATGCTCAGTTTCTGGAAGATTGTGCCTTCTTATTGTTTGACTCTTCTCAGTCTCTTTCAAGTCCCAGATGCCCAGTTTAAAAAGGCTGTCTTGTATCAGTTTTCTATAGCTGCTGTAACACATTACTACCAGCATAGTGGCTTAAAACACAAAATTATTGTTCTTCACCTCTGTCATTCAGACATCTGAAATGGGTCTATTGGCCTAAAAAAGGTGTCATCAAGGCCTCATTTTCTTTTGGAGGCTTTAAGGGAAGATCTGTTTTCTTGCCCTTTCCAGCCTTTAGAGACTGCTCATGACACCTTCCTCCATCTTTAAAGGCAGCAATATCCTGCTGAGTTCTTTCCATGCTCTCTTCTTTCTGATTCTCTCTTCTGGCTCTGGATAAGGACCTTTGTGATTGCACTGGATCTAGCAGGATCATCTAAAACAATCATGTCATTTCAAATTCAGCTGATCAACACCCTTAATCGTATCTGCAACCTTATTTCCCCTTTGCCAGCTAGCCTAGCAACCTACTCGAGTATCCTCGCTTGGAGAATTCCATGGACAGAGGAGCCTGGTGGACTACAGTCCATGGGGTCGCAAAGACTGAGCGACTTAACACATACACAGTTAGTCTGATGTATTATATTCACAGGTTCCGGGATGTGGACATATATGGCCCATTATTCTGCTAACACATCCCTGTTCCCTGTTTGTTTCAATTATGGCAAAGCTTTTCCAGATGAGGCTGAAAATACAGGCCAGCATCAGTAAAGTCCTTTAGCATGGAACCAATGAGAAACCACCATGGAATCAAACAGGAAAGTGATATGATCTGTTTGACATTTTAAAACAGTTGCAGGAAGCCTGGGCCTGCCAGCACAGACGCATTTGAGACTGTCTAAAAGGGAACTGGCAGCTTGCTGTCAGTGAGGTGCTGATTTGATCCCCATGGCTGGTGCAGCTGGGCTCACCTAGGGTTAGAGGTAGCTTTTGATCATCTCCTTTGGTTGTCTATTGTGTTATTTCCACAGTTGATCAGAAAGGAGCAGGGGAAGACGAGTCTGTGTTACATTGGCTCAACCAGAAGTACCCTTCTTGTTTCCATTATATGCTGTTTATTAGGTATAATCTCCCCCAAGAATTTTGGCCTCTTGCTTTATTTTCCTTTCTTTACCACATATACATGTAAACTCTTCATATAGCAACAGACAGAAATACTCCCATTCTCTTTGAAGAAATTCCATTTCCATATAGAATCAGAAAAAAATCAGAGACTTAGAAAAGGGGAGATTGGTTCAGGTGGTGTGTTCCAAGTACATGGTGTCTTTTCCCCTTTTCTTCGGTTAGAACTCTTTGACATGTTTTGGTACCTTATGTGGCCCTCCATAGGACAGGGAAATATTAAGGTGATCCATGCCCTAAGCAACTTCCTAAAGCCAGGGGTATTGGGGACAGAACTTCTTGGAAGAAAACAGTCTTGCTAGTAGATGGCAGACTTTTCACTGCAGGTGAATAAAAGGTGTCCAGGCAGCACGTACTTGTGAAAGTGTTGGTTGGAGTCTATTATATATTCTTCAAAATGAACTTGACTAGAAATTAAGCTCCTCTCTCTTCTTTTTAAAGTCATGGTATGCTTAGAGTTGATTTAAAATAAATTTCATTAGATCCTATTAATGTCAATCAAACCTTAAATTAAAAAAAAAACTTTTAGAAGTTGGGAAATAATTGGATAAAGAAGTCAACACAGAGAATTTTAAATGACTCTGGGTTTGTATTCATATTAAAAGCAAAATCTTTAAAACAGTGACTTCCCTCACCCCCCTCTGACTTTCTGCCTAATTACCAAATATATCCACATTGCTGAAATTGCTTTCAAGAAAATAGATTTTAGTAGAGAAATAGCTCTGTTGGAATGTTTAAATGAAATTCATCCTAAGGGTAATATTGGTTTCCATGGTCGTTTCAAAGTCTTTTATATAGGACCTACTTTTAAGTTCATAATGGCTCCATGAAATAGAGAGAATTATAGAAGGTAGCAGAAAAAAAAGATAAGCCTATCTGTTCCATTGGTTTCTTCCTTTCTTCCTTTCTTTTTCTTTTTTTAAGGGAGTAACTTAAATCTAAGGGGGTTATCTTCCAGTTTCAGATGAGGGCTCCTGCAAGATGTTTGGCCATGGCAGTTGACATTCTTAGTGTTTCTCAAACTAATAATCCAATTATAATCCAGACCCACTTTCTTATTGTAGCCTGGCAGTCTGGTTCTTATGATGCTACCTCTTGAAAGTGAAGATTGTGTAGTTATCTACTGCTCTTTACATTGTATGCCATGACCCTTTGTCTGAAATCAGCCTGATGCCCCACCATTTTGATTCCCAGAATTTAAAGTAAAAAATTAAACAATGGCCTAAGAGTATTGTTACCAGAGTATGGTACAGTGCCAGGAATCTTCAAAAGACAGTGTAATTCATCAATCAGTCATTGAAGAGTTATGGTAAATTTTACCCAGTTCTGCTTAGGATGTGTGTCAGATTCTTAGAGGCTTTGTACCATGAACTCAGGAAGACTTCCCAAGTGAGCTATCTTATCACTAGGTGATATTCCACTCCACATAGTTTTGGTGCTATTGACACTAAGAATAATGAGTAGGAATGTCAATTCCAGATCTTTGTATTGTGAGTTAGAACTTAAGTGTGGGTCTCAATAAAAACCACTCTTTTAAACTGTCCTATTTAGAATGTAAAATTTTATCTTTCAAAATTTTAGTTGCTTTACTTATTTGTTTTAATGAAAGCTTGTAATTTTCATTTTTTATATTGATGTATAATGAATGAAAGTATTTATTTTCATAAGATATGTATGTGGTAAAAGTGGTGGAACTGTGTTTTTATTTATTTATTCTGCAGTATGGCATGCAGCTGTACCAGAATTACATGCATCCATATCAAGGCAGAAGTGGCTACAGTTCTCAGAGCATATCTCCCATGGTAAGGACCAAGTTTTTGAACCTACGTTTAATTTTATATTTACATTACATTAATTTGCAATCACGTTATATTATAAATGTCATTACAATACATTTCCTTTTTTTGTTTTGTTTTGGTCAAGTAAAGTAACTTTTGGACAGCTTCTTACCATGTTATATTAAACTATTTACTTTTGGATCTTGTATGAGTGCAGCCTATGTGATAAAATCAAATAGTGGGGCATACATTAAGTAGTCACTTAAAATAATGTTTTATGTTAAAGAAAAATTTTAAATATTTGAAAGAATTATGAGAGTCATTGTGTATCGTTACATTGAGGATTAGATCTTAAGATATTTTATAGAACACGGTCCTTGAGAGTGTAGATATTTCTTAATTATTGATTTGATTGTAGGTTTATTTATTTAAATATTAATTCTGGGATTATCATAGCCTGTGACTTCTTTTGCATTCTGACTTTCTAACAATAATATTTTTAAAGTTTCAGGTCCTTGAAAAACATACCGCTCTCCAGGAAACCCAAAAGATGCAAGCCAAAATATTGGTTGTGCATTACATTAAGACTAGCACCGCTTCACAAGTTTATCCTAAATGGCACTTGGATATTTATACACAGATACATCTTTCCCCGTCTTTGGGACCTAATTTTAATTTCCTGTGCATTAACAAGAAATTTATTTTTGAACTTAAAGTTTATATTCTGCTGTTTTTGCTTGTGCTCTTTACTGTTGAGTATATTGGAAATTTGGACGTATGAGCTTGTATGACAAATCAGCTAACATGCTGCATTTACAGTTAGGTTAAAACATGCTTTTCATGGCTGTGACCAAGGGAGGTGCATTTTCGCACATGGTAACATAGCAGATAAAATGCTCAGTACTAGGAATGAGGCATGAAATAATGTCGATTATGTATCCTGATAGACTAATATGGAAAAAGAATTCCAATTCTGTAGTTATGGTGTTTAAGTTAAGGAAGAGTAACTTTTCATTTTTTATATCTATTACTTTTTAGCTCTAAAATAAGAAAGTAAGGAATGTAATGAATTTTTATAAAAGCAGTAGCTTTAAGGTGAGAATTTTAATAATTTGTCAGCTTACCCTAATCTTTTAATTCATGTATATATGAATAATGAATTTTATTATCTTAATCCTTTTCTAAATCCTTCTAAATTTCTTTCAGAGTCTAAAGTTTTTAGGAAGAGCGTGTTAATAGCAGCCATGATTTGGAGGCAATTATTATTTAGTATCCTCTTAATCATAGGGAAAAAAATGTTATAAAATAAGTCCTTTCCAGTCTCATCATTGTCATTAATATACAAGTATAGTATTATTCTTGCTTCTTTCCATTGAAACTGATTCTACTGTTGATCAGTAAATCTATGACAGTTCAGTTAATGTAGCTTTATTTGTTCAACACCTTGTATAAGAAAAGACACTCCTTGAGTCTTGAATTTGGCTGTAAACAGGAGTTCAAGGACAAGAGGTTTAAATCTCTGTGATGAGGACAAGGATCTAGTCCTGTATGGCAGTTGACATGATCAGACAAAATGGCATCTCCGCTCTTCTTAATTTTCACGAAGGAAACCTAGAAGATTGGGGAGGCACTTGTGTTTACTTTTATATGTATACAGAATCCCAGGATAATTTCTAGATGAGAGAATCAGTGACCTCACCTGCCTTTGTGGGTTTTCATCAAGGCAGCACGTTCAAGGAACAGCAGGAAAAACTTTGCCTACTTTAGTTATAGTTTTAAGGGACACTATTGTCTTCTTCTCCAGGGATTCATTTTGAGAAGGAAAATGAGAAAAAAATTATCATACCATAATGAACATCTTAACTATATACAGCACACAGTAGCTACCCCATCAGGCTTTGAAGGGAGAATCATCAGCAGATATTTCAAGAACCAGATATTTGGTCTTTTTTTAGGACAAAAAAAAAAAAAAAAAAAAATTCATTTAAAGGAACATCTATGAGTTAGACCCTGGCCAGAATGAGGGGATGGGAGAAGCAAATCAACTGAAGTTCTTAAGTATTGTTTCCCATATTTGACCTTGAGCTAGACATTCCAAATTGCATTTTCTTCCCTGTACCTCCCATCCCATGGTACAGAAAAGAACCTTAGACAGGGCCTGCCACTATTTTTACCAAGTGTGTGACTTCGGTTGAGTCACTGCTGTCCTGCAGTATAAAATAAGGCAGGGTGGTTGTGTGATCTGCAGAAATGATTGCACCTCTGGTGTCCTGTGGCTCTGTATGACACTGATGGGAGGACACCATCTGAGGAAATTCTGTGCCCTCTTACTGTGGCCTGCACTGCATGTTTATGTGAAAGTCAGTTGCTCAGTTGTGTCTGACTCTTTGCAACCCCATGGACTGTAACCCCACAGGCTTCTCTGTCCATGGAATTCTCCAGGCAAGAATACCAGAGTAGGTTGCCATTCCCTTCTCCAGGGGATCTTTCTGACCCAGGGATTGAACCAGGATCTCCTACGTTGCAGGAAGATTCTTTACCACCTGAGCCCCCAGGGAAGCCCTGCAGTGGCAGAGACTGACTAGTTTACTAGTTGCTGCTTAGCTAAGCTGCCTGAAAAACATTTCATGGCCCAGCCTCACTCAGAAGGGTTTGGATCTGATCTCAAGGTTGATTTGGATAATGGAGAGTGTACTCAGGCTCCTTCTTTCTTAAAGAGAGGCATGCTGTTAAAATCATGGACTTTTATTTTTGGGGCTTGGCCTGTTTATCCACCACATGGAAGAGCTGGAAAAAGGGACAAATAGTTGAGAAATACACTGATTCTGAATGTTAACAATGTCGCTTTCCTATGTGAAAGAAATTGAGCTGAAAATGACCTTTTGGTTCCAGTCATATTTTGCTTCACTTCCATTTCTTTGTCCACCAAAGGTAAACTATTAATTTTTCATCTACCACCTGCCATTCAGTAGAAACATTTGCTCTATTTCTGTGTGTTCCCCTAGTGTAGTTAATGTAGCAAATGAAAATACTTATTTGTATTGTAGCCTCCCTACTTAAGGTCAAGTAATTATGGAACATAGGATCTTGTTTTACATTTCAGCCTGTCATACTATAGGAGAAAAAATGAGAAGCAAATTAAGAACAACTGCTTATGTTTATTTTTCTTTCCTAACAGTATTTTTATGTTATCAGAGTCTTGTGATTACAGAGGCCATCTTGGCATGTGAAGACAGAGATATTATATGGATAAAGCTATCATTATGATTGAGATTAGTTACTCTGTGGCTTGGGCAGGTGGAAGCTTTTCATTAATGTCGGCAAAGCAAAAGTATATCCGGCTGGTCCACAACCCAGCGCAGAAGATCATGGGGTGAGAAGGGCAAAGTAAGGTGTGACAGCAAATAGAGATTACAGAGACAGTATCTGTCTGGAAAGAGCAGCTGTCAGTTACAAAAACTCCTGTAACAAATGAAAGATTGCATGCTGGATCTCCACAAATAAAGATGAACCATAATAAGATTGTGGACCACTACAGCAAGGTTTCGAGAGGAAATAATAAATGCTAACAAAGTGGGATGTGTAATGCAGAGATAAATGATCCCCCCTCCTATTTTTGTATGAACCAGGTTTTGTTTCAGGCAGACATTTGACTAGAGTCTGTTAGACGAAGCAGGATATGGCAGGAACCATGTGGAGAGAGAGGCAAATGGCTTTGAGCCAGGAGTCTCCAGGTGTATGTTGGCTAATCCTTTACCGTGAAAACTTTTTTTGTGGTGTCTGTGTGTGTGTGTGCACGCACTCAGTTGTGTTCGGTTCTTTGCAACCCCATGGACTGTAGCCCATCAGGCTTCTCTGTCCATGGAATTTTCCAGGCAGGAATACCAGAACGGGTTGCCATTTCCTTTGGGGGATCTTCCTGACCCAAGAATTGAGCATCTGTTTTGTCTCCTGGATAGGCAGTCGGATGCTTTAGCACTGGCTCCATCTGGGAACCCCATTTTTTTGTGTGTTGCTCTTCTATTAATGACCAGTGGGGAAAACCTATTAAACATTGCCCATGCTGGTTTATGGGCTTCCTAGTTGGCACTATGGTAAAGAACTCACCTGCCAATGCAGGAGATTTAAGAGACATAGATTTGATCCCTGGGTAGGGAAGATCCTCTGGGGGATGAAATGGCAACCCTTTCCAATATACTTGCCAGGAAAATCCCATGGACAGAGGAGTCTGGTGGACCACGGTCTCACTTCAGTTCAGTTCAATCACTCAGTTGTGTCCGACTCTTTGCAACCCATGGACTGTAGTGTGCCAGGCCTGCCTGTCCATCACCAACTCCTGGAGTTCACTCAAACTCATGTCAGTGGAGTCGGTGATGCCATCCAACCATCTCATCCTCTGTCGTCCCCTTCTCCTCCCACCTTCAGTCTTTCCCAGCATCAGGGTCTTTTCCAAAGAGTCAGTTATTCACATCAGGTAGCCAAAGTACTGGAGTTTCACCTTCAGCATCAGTCCTTCCAATGAATATTCAGACTGATTTTCTTTAGGCAGGACTGGTTGGATCTCCTTGCAGTCCAAGGGACTCTCAAGAGTCTCCTCCAACACCACAGTTCAAAAGCATCAATTCTTCACTGCTCAGCTTTCTTTATAGTCCAACTCTCACATTCATACATGGCTACTGGAAAAACTAAAGCTTTGACTAGATGGACCTTTGTTGGCAAAGTAATGTCTCTGCTTTTTAATATGCTGTCGGAGAAGGCGATGGCACCCCATTCCAGTACTCTTGCCTGGAAAATCCCATGGACGGAGGAGCCTGGTGGGCTACAGTCCATGGGGTCGCTAAGAGTCGGACACGACTGAGCGACTTCAGTTTCACTTTCATGCATTGGAGAAGGAAATGACAACCCACTCCAGTGTTCTTGCCTGAAGAATTCCAGGGACGGGGGAGCCTGGTGGGCTGCTGTCTCTGGGGTCCCACAGAGTCGGACACGACTGAAGTGACTTAGCAGCAGCAGAAGCAGCAGCAGGTANGTTTCACTTTCATGCATTGGAGAAGGAAATGACAACCCACTCCAGTGTTCTTGCCTGAAGAATTCCAGGGACGGGGGAGCCTGGTGGGCTGCTGTCTCTGGGGTCCCACAGAGTCGGACACGACTGAAGTGACTTAGCAGCAGCAGCAGCAGCAGCAGGTTCATCATAACTTTTCTTCCAAGAAAGCAAGCATCTTTTAATTTCATGTCTACAGTCACCATCTGCAGTGATTTTGGAGCCCCCCAAAATAAAGTCTGTCACTGTTTCCACTGTTTCCCCATCTATTTCCCATGAAGTGATGGGACCAGATGCCATAATCTTCGTTTTTTGAGCTTTAAGCCAACTTTTTCACTCTCCACTTTCACTTTCATTCAGAGACTTTTTAGTTCCTCTTCACTTTCTGCCATAAGGGTGGTGTCATCTACATATCTGTGGTTATTGATATTTCTCTCAGCAATCCTGATTCCAGCTTGTGCTTCATCCAGTCCAGCGTTTCTCATGCTGTCCTCTGCATATACGGTAAATAAGCAGGGTGACAATATACAGCCTTGATGTACTCCTTTCCTGATTATATACCAGTCTGTTGTTCCATGTCCAGTTCTAACTGTTGCTTCTTGACTGGCATAAAGATTTCTCAAGAGGCAGGTCAGGTGGTCTGGTATTTCTTTCTCTTTCAGAATTTTCCACAGTTTGCTATGATCCACACAGTCAAAGGCTTTGGCATAGTCAATAAAGCAGAAATAGATGATTTTCTGGAACTCACTTGCTTTTTTGATAACCCAACAGACTGTGACCTATAGGGTCACAAAGAGTTGGACACAACTGAAATGACTTAGCGTGCATGCACATGCTGGTTTTGGATATTTTGTCTTTTGGAGAGGTTTAATTCCTGTAAACCGAGTGTCACTTGTAATCAGAGAGTTTGACAAGTTTTTTTTTAGGATACATTATTTAAGATGACACATTTTAAAGAAAGATGGTTGTGAATTAGAGTCCTAAACAAAGAAAAAATAAAATAAGGTCCATGTTTTGGGTGTTTTATTTTCACAATTAGAGACTATAAATAAAAAAATAATTGGCAAAGATGGCTTTCTTGCTTGTTTAAAATTATGTTTATTTAACGATGTCTTCCTTTTCTGTTGGTTCTTTCATCATTCAGACTAAGTTGTGCACCTCTCATTTTGCCATGTTTATGCCCATAAGATGAAGAAACATTCACATACTAAATCATAGAAATTTTAATATTATGGAGTTATCTGAATTATTTCATTAAATTTCATTTTCTAAGTTAGAGGAAAGTTGATGTGATAAACTTTTAAAATACATGTTGGTTTATTATAAAATATGAGTACTGTTTCTTTCTAAAGAAGTAATGTAAGTCAATCTGTTATAGCTTTAGTGTATCTTGAATCTTAATAAAAGCGGTTTTATAAGTAGATAGGTTTAACATTTAAATAATCATTGATGAATTTCAAAGCATAATAGAGAGATGAATTTGGAAGCGATGGATATTTTTAGCCATATGAAGGGTTATTTTTTTTGTAAGTTGGTTTTTTTTCTGCTTAAATGAATACAAAGATGCAGGGTTACTTTAGGAGAAAGACATACTTACCTTGAAAGCTATTAATCTCTCTTAATTCAGTGACCTTAAGAAATAACTGTGTAACTTACTTAAATTATTTTATAGCATCATTTCCTATTCAATATGTATTATTAACTTTTTAATTTCCTGCTAGTTACCTTTGGAACCATATCCTAAAATGGAAATGTATTGCCAGCAAAGAACTGAAAGGTAACTTCAAAGGTATTTTCAAGGTAAAAAAAATGTGCTTTTTTCCAGAGAAGTATATCAGAGAATTCCCTGGTAGCAATGGACTTCTCAGGCCAGAAAACCAGAGTAATAGAAAATCCCACTGAAGCCCTTTCCGTTGCAGTTGAAGAAGGACTAGCTTGGAGGGTACAGATTAGCTTCATGTTCTTCAAAATTTTATGATTTGAATTTGTTTCGCCCCCAAAGTTGAAATTTGTTCCCCACTTCCTTATGCAGAAAAAAGGATGTTTGCGCCTGGGCAGTCACGGTAGCCCCACTGCGTCCTCACAGAGCTCTGCCACAAGCATGGGTATGTCTGCACACAGTCGCTGTGGCCAGCTGGGTGGGAAGGTTGCATTTAGATGCAGTCACTGAGGGGCCAGGGTCAGAGTACATGTCATCAGACTGTGATCATTTCAAACAAATCTTGTATTACCCTACTTTATTTCTTCAGCTATCCACCGGTCCCAACCATGGTTTCACCACAAAATTTCTAGAGAGGAAGCTCAGCGATTGATTATTCAGCAAGGTCTAGTGGATGGGTAAGTTAGATTTTGAATAGCACTGATTTTTGATTTCTCCTATAATCAGTAATTACTTATTCAACACACAGAGAAAGTTTTGATTTCAGCTCAATAAAACAGAAGTGACTTTGTGCTGTAAGGATGATTGCCACTGAATCCTAGTAATACCTAGACAATACCTGTTACACAGTGGTTGCGTAGTCTTTGTCCATAAAGAAGATGGTTGAATAGGATTCTCTGGTCTTAAACAGTGGTAGTTAATATTTTCCCATTTGTGCATCTCAGATATTAATTGATGGGGGAAAAACTGAACACGTTTTGGCATGTCAACATTTTGGTTTGAATTGATTAGTACGATGGCAAAGTATGGTTTGTGTCATGACAAAACCGCATCTTACAAAACCACGAACCGCATCTTACTTGTTACACATTTTTTTAAGTTTGATGGGGGGTGTGTTAAAGTAAAACGTAAAAGTAAAGTAAAAAGCTGTTTCTTATGGACTTAGACTATTTCATGTTTTTCTGTTAACATCCCATTTCTTTCCTCTAAATCTTAAGTTTCAAGTAATGTAAACCTATGAAAATAGTACTTTTTGACTCTTCTCATGTTATCTTTTCATGGGATACCATAGAAGACACAGGAGAAGCAGAAAATTTATTATGCAAGATTTATGGTCTAAAGAATTTTATTCTTCTCAAATTACTCAATGTTACAGATACTTCCTATAATGTAATATTAGCTGAATTTTATTCCTAAATGCAGTACAGATTAAGGAGGTTGTATTGAGGTTTGGATGCGAAATAAAACCAGAATCAATTTAAACAAGTGGTAATGGGATCTTATATCTTCAAGGGTTGGATTAAGATAATGGCAAGATTTCAAGGTGATTTAATACAGACATTTGGACAAAAATGCGTTTTCATGTAGGAGATTATTAATAGCAAGTCAGCATTTCAATAGACTCTAAATAAGAAAAGATTTCAATATAATCTGCATGAAACTAGATCTTTTTAGATTAAATCTGAACAGTCAACAGATTTACCATCTGATAAGACCAATAAAAGAAATATATCACAAAGGATTGTCAAAATATTTTGGAGGATTATAATTTTCCTTATTTCTGAGCCCAGTTTTTTGAATTGAATGACATACTGCATAAAGAATGACAGTATTGTTATGTTTTACATTTTCTAATTTTAAAAATTGTTTTTGGTATTCCTTTTGGAAAGATGTGATGCTGTCAGGCAGTCCACTAGGTGGTAGTGTTGATCCACTCAGGAATCCAGAATGGGGAGAGACTTAGAGCTTGACTGACCAGGCAAACTCCCTTTTGTCCCATCTCCCAGAGATGTAATGTCAGAATCACACAGCACAGATGAAATGGATAATCTTGTCAAACGTCTGTGATGGCTCACATTTGGCTGTCTCTTTCCCCAGGCACAGTGAGATTAGTATTGGTGTCACCAGCAGGGACTGTTCCCACAGTCTGTTTGCCAGCAATTAATACAAAGACCGTGATGCACTGAGTTGCCAGTTAATAAGAATCCACGCCTGGCCACATTTTTCTTAGGCCATTAGGACATGTCTTGTTTTTCTAGCCTGTTAAAGAGACTTTATGCTACCTTTTTTAAGGTTGAAGTAAATGTTGTTTGGATGTTTCTTTTACTAAAAATATTTTGCTCAAACATTTAATAAATGATTTCAGGATTGATTTTTTAGAATAACTCACTTTTCAGTTTTAGTTGTATGTAATAGTAGAAACCAGAATCCAAAAAAAAAAAAAAGGATCCAGTATAGAAGAGTGGGTTTAAATTTTTTTAATTCTATAAATTTTCTTTCTACAGGACCTTACATGACCCAGAAGTAACAGTATGCTAATGATTCATTCTCTGTACCAAAGAGTTGCATATGATTACCCAACTTCCCAATGGAAAAAGGACTTGGCAATAATTGTTGATGCCAGCATTGCTTTATATTGGTTATTGTGAGCAAAAAATCTGACAAATGACTGTGTATTTATACTATTAAAATTAAATTTGTTCCAATGATAGTTTTATAGTATTAGAGTATATCACACATATTGTTTACCATGTTGGATAATCCCATCATTGAATACACAGTAAAGAAAAACTCTGGCTACATCTAGGAATATACTTCCTGGATTTGGTATAGGCTATATTTCTATGTAATCCATGAATAAATATAGAAAAAATATTGAAATTCCTTCTCTCTCTTTAGAGTTTTCTTGGTACGGGATAGTCAGAGTAACCCCAAAACTTTTGTACTGTCAATGAGTCATGGACAAAAAATAAAGCACTTTCAAATTATACCAGTAAGTATTTGTGATTTCTTATTTGTGTATTAGAGATGATCTTAATGCATAAGCTTTTGGAGACTTTAGTTTTCTTTGGTTCTTTTATTAAATATAATATGGGAGCTTGTGCTTTGACTAGAGTTAAGTATGGCAGAAATGGTTTTATGAGTCTGAATTAATATAAGAAATACAGGAATTGTAAAAATTAAATTTCCCTTTTCTCATGAAATATGATTTGGTAATATTGTATAGACCCCATGCCACCTATTATTAAAAGGCCACTGAAAATTCTTTCTTCTGAAATCTACTAGTGGTTCTTTAAAAACCATTATTTTAAAGCCTGTTCTCCTCTCTTGTCCCAAAAATGTTTTTTTGCAGTTTTGTTTGTAATCATCATTATGGATATGTAAGCAGGTGGTGTAGCACTGGAGATCATTATTTAAACTATTCTACACCTTTTAAAAATGTAATTCTGCTTCCAGGTGGCACAGCTTGCTTTGAGATTTTGTTGTTGTTGTTATTGCTTCTGCTGTGTATGTGTGTGTTTATGCGCATGCCTGCATGTATGTATGCATGTAGTCTGTGTATTAGAAACAGATAGTGTGGAACAGAGATCCAGTCTACTTTCGAGAAAGTATTAACATGAAATTGCTGAGTTGCTAGTGTTTTCTTTTTTCAAATGAACTCTTTTTGAAATTATCCAATCCATATGAAGTTTCTTCCTGACTGCATTTGATTATGTGAGTGACATCCCTGGCAAGTTATGAGTTGCTTAATGCCCAAAGATCTCAATGCAAAGGGCGGGGGGTGGGGGGACAAATCAACCTGTTATTCCATTAACATAATGTTTGACTGACTGCTCCAGAATCAATTTACTGATACAAATTCTGGTGGATATTCATTTTTAAATGTACAAAGTGAGGCTTTAGGTAGACAGCAATTAGAAATGGAAATTGTTTTCTGAGGGTAGGCATACTAAAATCTTTTGTTTACTCTTACACTAAATAGTGCAGATTTCTCACTGTGTACTGTATTGATGCAGACTTGTCCTACTATTCTAACTACAGAACGTTAAGAGAATTAAAGATACAAGAAGTAGGGCCACACTGCTTACCTTGGGATCAGATGATATTTCCTTTAAATGAAAGTAAAGTTACAAAAAAGAAGTGGATGTGCCAGAATCTTCTTTTCACTGTCCTTTAGTACTATAAATGTGTCAGTTTTGGCATTTAAAGATGCAGTGTGCAATAGAACATGATTGACTTTCTGAGTAGTTTTTTCCCTTCTTAGTGGTTTGTTGTTTTTCCCGTTTCAGGTGGAAGATGATGGTGAGATGTTCCACACCCTAGATGATGGACATACGAGATTTACGGATCTAATCCAGTTGGTGGAGTTCTATCAACTCAATAAGGGCGTTCTTCCTTGCAAGCTGAAACATTATTGTGCTAGGATTGCACTTTAGCCAAACCAGAAGTGACTTGTTAAACTGTTGAAGAAAAAGAACTCAAGAAAAAGACCATAAATAAGGGTGAAGGCATTACCATGGTGAAAATAATCTATTTCACCTACAATTACAAAAAATAGTTTGTACATTACAAATAATTCAAGATTTGGATTAACATTACCTTCATCATTTAAAAATTCATTAGTTAAAATTAAACCTCAGAAAAAAATGATTTGGTGTGTTCTTGTGTGATTTTATATTATTATAATATTTTCTTCAAATATGCATAATTTAGACATCTTTCTGTCCTTATTTACTATAGCAGCATTAGAATTCTCAACCGCAAAATGTGAAAAAAATTTGAGGCTCAGAATGAATTATTTGTGGACTGAATTTCAATTATACTACTGTTTTTATAACTTACCAAATATGATAAAAATTTGAGTTATCAATTAAAAGAAGCTACTTGAAACCTGTTAATAAAACTAAAAACTATTTTGAATTGTATATTTTCTGAGTTTATTATGACCTTAAGATCAAATCGTATTTTGAAATAACAGCTTAAAATTATTTTGAAATATATTGATTTTTCAGAATGACTTTTATTATATATTAAATTATTAATTATACCATAATATTTACACTGGTATTGTACCTATCAGTGACATTATTTATTGCATTTTTTGCATTTTATTTAAGGATTGACTGTGACTATCTACCTGTTTTTAAGAAAATGATCAAAATTTTTAAAAAAAATGATCAAAATGTAGAGAGGACTAGATAATTTGCACATGCTTTCTCATGGCATGTAAATTTATGACAGTGTAACATTTTCACCTTAATATTTCCCATTTGCCCCATGCTGTAACTTTCAGAAGGTTCTTTAGATCCTTATACAGCTAGATCATTAACCTGATCAAAATATTAAAATCAAAGATGTAAAAATCTATTAAGATTCAAATAGGTAAATCTATACTATTCTCTTTTCATACCCACTTTTCAATTTCTTAGCTTGACAACATCACTATGGAAGACAAAGATTTCGGAAAGTTGTGACCCCAGCCTCCATTATCACCTCCCTGAGACCATCTAGAAAGCTTTTGTTGGGATTCTATCTCTATTTTTCCTACTTTTTGTGAGAAGGGTATTCAGTGTTCTAAAAAAGGATGAGAAGTTAAACAGCAAAAAAACATTAACATAATATACAATGTTGCCCATCTGCTCTGATCCTTGTAAAACACTGTGGGAAAATTAAGATTTTTTAAAGAATAATATTTCAAAAATACATACTTTAGTTTTAAATAAAAGTTATACATTTTTAGTAATAGAGCATCTGAAAATATTCACAAAATGCTAAGAAAATCAGCTGTTACTAGAAAAGAATTACTGACAGAATTTAAAAGTACTCAATTTATTTTTAGCCAGTTCATACCTAATTCTTAAAACACCAAAACTTATAACACAAATCTGATGTTATCAAAGATTGATCTGTCATGTTGATATTTGGCAGAAACCAATAAAATTCTGTAAANAAAGAATTACTGACAGAATTTAAAAGTACTCAATTTATTTTTAGCCAGTTCATACCTAATTCTTAAAACACCAAAACTTATAACACAAATCTGATGTTATCAAAGATTGATCTGTCATGTTGATATTTGGCAGAAACCAATAAAATTCTGTAAAGCAATTATTCTTCAATTAAAAAATAAAAATCTTAAAAACAGCAAAAAAAGAGATAGATCTGGTGTCTTACAAAGGCTTGGATGACACACAGGCCCTTTAAATAGAAGAGCAAGAGGTAAACACACGACTCTTTCAACCTTGTAGGATATCTTGGATTATTTCTGATTTATAAAAATGCTTTGTTTTGAATTGATATGCATTTTCTTGTTTTGCAGCAGGATCAAATTAACAGTATCAGAAGGTCCCGTTTTAAATGCTAGACTCTGATAAATTGATCAACATGTCCTTGTCTTCGCTATTGTGTCTCTAACTTCATTCATTATCTAAATTTATTATTGTGGAGTCCAGATTTTGTACAATTGAATTGCTCACTTTTATCTTAAAGCATGAGCCAAGAAAAATTATTGTGGAAAGGTTGACATTATCCTTTCTGATTCTTTCTGATAAAGAATTTTGAACAAGTGCTAATTAGTATATATACCTTATAGGAAATTAAATCTGAGAATGTCAGATATCCAGAGTTAGTACAGTGGCAACCTACTCCAGTACTGTTGCCTGGAAAATCCCATGGACAAGGAGCCTGGTAGGCTGCAGTCTATGGGGTCGCTAAGAGTCAGAAACGACTAAGCGACTTCACTTTCGCTTGTAACTTTCATGCATTGGAGAAGGAAATGGCAACCCACTCCAGGGTTCTTGCTTGAAGAACCCAGGGACTGCAGAGCCTGATGGGCTGCCGATAAGGTGTCACACAGAGTCAGACACGACTGAAGCGACTTAGCAGTAGCAGCAGCAGTACAGTATTTAAATGAGTTTCCAAGAAAAATACAAATTACATTNTGTCCAGTTCTAACTGTTGCTTCCTGACCTGCATATGGATTTCTCAAGAGGCAGGTCAGGTGGTCTGGTGTTCCCATCTCTTTCAGAATTTTCCACAGTTTATTGTAATCCACACAGTCAAATGAGTATAATAGTTAGAGGATAAAAGTACTCTGATGATATCTGGATTTGAAGGGTAACTCTGTGTTAGATAACTAAGGAGGAGAGGGGAACCAAAGGAGGCTAGCCCATCATGAAGCTATTGTAGTAATCTGGGCAATAATCAGAAGAGCCTGCTCTCCAGTCACAGGCATGAAAAAAGTGATTTTATGGAGAAGGAAATCATCAGTGTTATCACCAGACATTGGATGAGAGACATGAAGGAGTAAAGGGAGGAACTGGAAATTATTAGTAGGTTTAGGGCCAAAGAAACTAGTGTTAGTCACTCAGTTGTGTCCGACTCTTTGTGAACCCCTGGACTGTACCCTGCCAGGCTCCTCTGTCCATAGAATTCTCTAGGCAAGAATACTGCAGTGGGTTACCATGTCCTTCTCCAGGTGATCTTCCTGATCCAGGAATCGAACCCAGGTCTCCTGTACCACAGGCAGATTCTTCACCATTTGAGCTACACTTGAAGTCCCAAAACTAGGAAGATCATAATAATGATGATGGTGACAAAGTTACAATTTTAACAAATGCCATTGGAATTCTTAGAAAAATAATTATCTTTTTTAGCACCTCTTTATGTAGGACGATGAGTCTGAAACTTGATGCTGAAAAAATTAGTTAAGTATAGAGAACTTCATTTTGCATGGGAAAATAACAACTTGGGCATGGAAATAGACAGGGGAGGCAGCAAGAGAATGAATCAAGTGGTCTAATGAGAGAGTGGGAGGCTGGAAGCCAAGGTGAAAGATGGCTATTGGCAAATTCCAGATACCAGGCTGTAAAATATTTAAGAATATGGACATTGAGGACATATTTCCTAGGATGTTTGCTGTGTACTTCTACAGTTTAACAATGCTTCATCTTCCCAAACCTGACATAAAATCTCCACATAGACTAGTGACTTAGAAGAGTGTTGTGGTAGAAAGTCAAGGGAACAGACTGTACTCCATGTCAAGGTTTAGGTGGAACACAAGCACTAAACTTTCAGCAGAGGTAAGAAACAGAAAATTCAAGTGTCAGCCTAAGGTCAGAAATTCTGAGTTGGTCATTGCGCTTCCAAGTAGATGCAGCTTGTTATGCAAAAAACAAAAAGTAATCTGCCCTCAGCTAAGATGTAATTTTCACTTTTTGTAATGATTAAAAAACATCACTCTTTGGTTGCCTTAGTAACAACTCTAACTCTCTCCCTGCCCTCCTTCTTTATAAAGTACCTTCTTGCACATCACTTTTCTTCACTTGCTGTGACTCACAGTCGCTGACATTCCCCCCACCTCCTTGAAACTGTGAGACCACACATAAAATGAAACATTTCAGATCTTTCATACACGCTTTTTCAACAACTTTGGTGCTTCAAACCAGTCTCTTCTTGAATCATTCCTTTCTTTTGGTTTCCATGTCAACAAAATTACATTCTTCAGTTCTGGATACCTCTTCTTGGTCTTTTTTACAAATCCATTTCCCTTTTTGCTCACTCCTTAAATCTTGCTCTGCTTAGCTAGGCCATAAGATAAATTTCCCTCCCTCTTTATTTTACTCCATCTCTTTATTCTCATGGCTTCACATACAGTCTGCTGCTGTGAAGTCACTTCAGTCGTGTCCAACTCTGTGCGACCCCATAGATGGCAGCCCACCAGGTTCCCCTGTCCCTGGGATTCTCTAAGCAAGAACCCTGGAGTGGGTTGCCACTTCCTTCTCCAATGCATGAAAGTGAAGAGTGAAAGTGAAGTCGCTCAGTCGTGTCCAACTCTTAGCGACCCCATGGACTGCAGCCCACCAGGCTCCTCCATCCACAGGATTTTCCAGGCAAGAGTACTGGAGTGGGTTACTATTGCCTTCTCTGTCACATACAGTCTAAGTGGCTTTCAAGCTTGCGCCTCCTTTCTGAACTTCAGATCCAATTATTTGGCCACTTGTTCAATGTCTCCATTTGTATATCTTATAGTTACATCAAACTACATTTTCATAGATCTCTTTATCCTCCCTCCAGACATGATCTCCTCCAGAGGTTCACAGCTCAGTAAATGTGCTACCACCAACTTCCTAAACAACAATCGAGAAATACCAAGTGCTGTAAAATGTTGGTTATATCTGGGTACTTCTCCCCACTTCCATTGCCATTGCACAGATCTGGGCCACTTGCTTTCCTAGAATACTACAGCAGATTCTTGGCTGGCCTTTCTTTTTCTGATCTTTCTCTATACTTACCCTCCCTTCTCAAGTTTATTCCATACTCTATACTCAGAGTGGTCTCACAAAAATACTTGATCATACCACTCCTCTACTTAAAAACTTCAGTGGCTTCCTACTGAAGCTTTTTTAACAGGGCTATGAGGCTTTCATGATTTGGCCTTTGTGTTTCCAGCATTATCTTCAGTCACTTTTTCTCGTGTTCTATTTTCCAGCTAGCTGATGCCCTGGAATAGACTCTATTCTGACATGTTCTCTTTAGCTTTGGCCCTTGCACGTACTGTTCCCTTTATCTTGAACACATTACTGTTTTCTCCAACCCAGGTAACACTTTTCCCCTTTTAGGGCTTATGTAATATATTATTTCTTCAGGAAAATGTTCTCGATTACAGATTAGGTAGGTTACTCAATAGTATGTTCCTCCTATTTTTCTGTTATAATGCTTGTTGCACTCTATTGAATTACTCATTAATTTTTGTTTTCTCTATAAGTTTAAAGTGAAAGTGAAAGTGTTAGTTGCTCAATTGTGTTCAACTGTTTGCAACCCCATGGACTGTAGCCTGCCAAGTTCCTCTGTCCATGGGATTCTCCAGGCAAGAATATCAGAGTGGGTTGCCATTCCCTTCTCTAAGGGATCTTCCCAACCCAGGGATTGAACCTGAGTCTCCCACATTGTAGGCAGGTTCTTTACCGTCTGAGCCACCAGGGAAGCCTAAAAGTGTAAGTTCCTGGCAAGAAAGAACTTTGTTCATGGCTGTAACCTCAGAGCTTAGCAAAGTATCTAAGGCAGAGATTAAGTGCTCAGTAGAGATTTGTTGAATGAATCAACAGGATGAGGAGGAGAAACAGAATATGAGATCCATTTTGGCACTCCTAAATCTAGACTTCCTATGTAACATTCATGAGGAAATGGTTTCAGACATTATAAGGTAAGAACCATAATTCAGGTATACCCTGTCATCATTTACCTAATCATGGGAATGATGATATTTTGGTTTCCCTCCATCCTCATTTTATCCTCCTTAATTGAAATTTTATACTCATTAAAAATTGCTTTTACACTGAATCCCGTTGAGAACAGCCAAAATCCCCCTCATGTTTTTCTGGGCTGGTGGCATAATCTCTCTCCTATTCTGTTTTGAAAAATTGCTAGAGTCTTAGTACTCAACAAACCTGTAAACCCTCATCAAGACTCTACTGGGTCCTCTCCCACCCCATGGTGTAATGATTCTAACTTTGTCCAGAAAAATTAACATATAAGAATAGCAAACAGTATGTGGAAAATGGTGGGATATTGCTATAACATATTAAAACATATGTAAAGTAAAAGTGATAATAATTTCTAAACAGACTAATGTGATTATTGTGTAACTGAGCTACTTTGGTTTTGGTTGCTGTTGCTGAGGACTCATTAGAGAAGCAAGCTACTCCTTCTGCTATCTATCCTTACCTCAGAAGGCAGAGACAAACATAGTGACTGTAAACATCTCAGCTACCCTCACACCTGAAGAGAGGTGATACAACGTTGTCTTTTAGAACTACTGAAAGGTGGTAAAATCTAGATTAATCAAAGAGGAGAAAAGGGATTTGTATGTTGCAAGAAGTGAAATGGCCTAACCAAAGGAGAGGTAATATAGTTTTGCTAAAGTTGAGGAGCAGTTGGTGGTTTGGAATTTTACTTGAGGAGCAGAAATCTGTGATCCCTCGTCATCGGTGGATGACGAGAATGCCTGGGAGATGAGACTACTTTATCTTCAAGAGGAGAGACAAAAGCTTCTATGGCAGAAACTGGAGTCAGTAGTAGACTGTGCACAGCAGCAAGGGTAGTCTGATGGCAGAGGATCCATATGACACAACGTATTTTAGCAAAAGTATCAAATGGTGCTGATCACCAAAAAGGAAGATCAAGTCACAGCATTTGGTGCTTAGGACCATGGCTTGGATTTCTATAAAGGTAAAGTTTTTTGCACTCAAGTGTCATTGAACAAATTCATATTTTTAAAAATGGAAAAAAGAGAAGTCAGGAAAAGAATAAGGAATGTTCCTGGGATTAGAATCAATGAGGAAACAATGAGTTGATCTTTTAGGTTTGATGGGACAACTAGTATTTCAAAACTCCCTACTTTATTCTTTATACCATAATAAATTTTAGATAGTTCTAAACCCTAAACAAAAAAAATATGAAATCATAAAGAACTGAAAAAATGATAGAGGAATATTTCTACAAAATTGTGGCTGTATTTAAATATTAAAGCCAGAAATAACAGAAGCATTGAAATATACAAAGTTAAAATTTATACAAAAGAGGAATATTGCCACAAATAAGGCTTAAATACAAAAGAAAATTTTGATAAACTATTTGTGACATTATTAATGAAAAATAAGATTAGTATTCCTCTTGTGCAAAATACATTTATATAACAATAAATAACACAGGCATGTGAGAGAAAAAAGACAAAGAAATAACTAACTGCCAATTAAAAAAAAGATCACCAACATACATATAAAAAGAAGTCCAGCTTTATTGACATTCAGGAGCTAAAATTTAAATTTGATCTGTTACTTCATTTCCTAGTAGATTGGTATCAAGTGTTGTCAGAGATGTGGAGGGGAAAAAATATCCCCATCATGTTATTGGTGAGAATTTCAAGAGTTCCATANTATAAAAAGAAGTCCAGCTTTATTGACATTCAGGAGCTAAAATTTAAATTTGATCTGTTACTTCATTTCCTAGTAGATTGGTATCAAGTGTTGTCAGAGATGTGGAGGGGAAAAAATATCCCCATCATGTTATTGGTGAGAATTTCAAGAGTTCCATACTTTTAGTAGAATAGCTAGACAATATTTGGTTTGCAATTTTAAAACTTGAGATAGAACTGACACAAAGCATTTTATTGATTTTAGATGTACTCAAATACATAATATAATTGGATATATGTATGTATTGTAAAATACTTAACCACAATAAGCTCATCCACCCCACCATATTTATAATTTTTTTCCTTGTGAAGAAAATTTTCAATATCTACTCGTTTACCAACTTTTAAATATAGAACACATTATTGTTAACTATAATCACTACACTATACATTACATTACATTGCCAAGACTTATTTATCTTATAACTGAAAATTTGTTCCTTTTAACCACCTTCACCCATTTCACCCACGCCACTCCCCACATCTGGCTGCCAGTAATCTTTACTCCTCTCTATAGGACTTCAGTTAGTTTTGGATTCCATATATAAGTGAGATCACTCAGTATTTTTCTTTCTCTGTTTGACTTGTTTTACTTCATATAATGCCCCAAGGACCATCCATATTGTTGAAAATGGCTGAATAATATTTGGTAATATGCATATAACAATTTTAAAAATGTTAATTCCATTTTATTTAGAAACTCTGTACCTAGAAATTTATCGTAAGGAGAAAACTGGTTAAATAGTGTATCAAGATTTACTCATCAATTTATCTGTTCCCTTATTCATTCACGCAATAGATATTTTGATCAGTTTTGTTCAGTTCAGTCGCTCAGTCATGTGCAACTCTTTGAGACCTCATGAATCGCAGCATGCCAGGCCTCCCTGTCCATCACCAACTCCTAGAGTTCACCCAAACTCATGTGGATCGATGTTGGTGATGCCATCCAGNGGGAATTTTGAGCATTACTTTACTAGCGTGTGAGATAAGTGCAATTGTGTGGTAGTTTGAGCATTCTTTGGCATTGCCTTTCTTTGGGATTGGAATGAACACTGACCTTTTCCAGTCCTGTGGCCACTGCTTAGTTTTCCAAATTTGCTGGCATGTTGAGTGCAGCACTTTCGCAGCATCGTCTTTCAGGATTTGAAATAGCTCCACTGGAATTCCATCACCTCCACTAGCTTTGTTTGCAGTGATACTACCTAAGGCCCACTTGACTTCACATTCCAGGATGTCTGGCTCTAGGTGAGTGATCACACCTTCCTGATTGTCTGGGTCATGAAGATCTTTTTTGTACAGTTCTTCCATGTATTCTTGCCACTTCTTCTTAGTATCTTCTGCTTCTGTTAGGTCCATACCATTTCTGTCCTTTATTGAGCCCATCGTTGCATGAAATATTCCCTTGGTATCTCTAATTTTCTTGAAGAGATCTCCGGTCTTTCCCATTCTGTTGTTTTCCTCTATTTCTTTGTATTGATCTCTGAGGAAGGCTTTCTTATCTCTCCTTGCTATTCTCTGGGACTCTGCATTCAAATGGGTATTCTTTCCTTTTCTCCTTTGCTTTTTGCTTTTCTTCTTTTCACAGCTATTTGTAAAGCCTCCTCAGCAGCCATTTTGCTTTTTTGAATTTCTTTCCCTTGGGGATGGTCTTGATGCTTTTCTCCTGTACAATGTCACAAACCTCCGTCCATAGTTCATCAGGCACTCTGTCTATCAGATCTAGTCCCTTAAATCTATTTCTCACTTCCATTTAGGTTTTACATTTAGGTATATGATACATTTTGCATAAAAATGTTCATTTGCTGAGACATCAATGCTCATCTTTTTGGAAATGAATATTCAGTTGTCACTGTACCTTTTGTTGAGAAGATTATTCTTTTTTTACCTGATTGCCTTTGTACCTTTGTCAAAAATCAATTGATCATATATGTATGGATCTACTTCTGGTCTCTCCATCTTGCTCCATCTATCTATTTTTAAGGCCGTGTTATTTTGTGTAAACTTTTAAGTCTCAAAGCAGTTTGCTAAGCTCCATTCTATCAGTCTCCTCCTCTCTATATCTGTAGCTCAACTAGAAAATTCAGTTTAACTTTCTCTTTTAGTGAAATTTATCCAAGGTGAATTTAGCCAGTAATTTAAAATGGATCTAAATCCTCTCTCTATCCTTTGACAGTTTTGTTTCATTTTAATTTTTGTGTTGTTTGTGCTTTTGGTGGTGGTGGGGGGTAAGGTTGTGTGATACACATACCTTGGCAAATTGTTTTATATTGCATACAAACCTATAGAAATTAGCATGAATCATCAAATCGCTCAAGATGGGGTGGGGAATGGCAGTGGAAGAATCTAATGAAGAACCTAAAGGAAACACCAAACACTTTCTAAAGGATTCCTGCTAATGAATGTGTCCATTCCTAGATTATAGCTCATTTTCCACCATCCTCTGTAATACACAGAGAAGGAAAACATTCACTTTTGCTTTAGACATTCTCAAAAGCAGAGGCAGACCAGAAATCCCAGGACAAGATCCAACTGAGCCTGCTTGAGAACAGGGCTTTCTCAGGTAGGATTCCACTTGTAAATCCCAGCTGTCAAGCTGTGACGGATAGTCTCAAAAGACGAAAGAGCCAGTCTAAGGAAGGCGTCAGGAGAGTGTGTGTTGCTAAGTGTAAGGCCACCGAAGGTAGTTATCAGTTCTTTAATAGGTCCAAGCTGATTGGCGAGCTCCTTGTTGATGCTAATGAGGCTATTTTTATACTGATAGCTATATTATTCCCAGCAATTGTCATGGTTACATGGACAAAAGGAGAGGCGAATGATAAACTTTCTGAATAAAGGAGATGGCATGAAATTGGAATCATTTAATCATTTATTCTAACAACAAAAACAGATCCTTTCTAAGGTGAGTTAATGAACTCTGTTTTACCCTGGAGGCTATAATCCTCCACTGACACCAGTCTCCTCATCTGTTAAAATGAGAGGGTTGGACTAGATGGTCTCTAAGGTCCCTTCCAGCACTGAAAATTCTATGAATCTGTGATTACTTGATGTTTTTCTCAGTGGCTGGAGGTTTTGCATTCTTCTATGTAGGAACAAAGGGGACTTTTAACTTGGAAAATTTGAATTTTGTTTGTATCACAGGTTGTATTTCAAAAGAAAGAAAAAACTGAGCTGTTTGAGTTAAAGAAATTGGTCTCTAGTATACTTTAGACCATGTATAATAACCCATTACTGTACCATAACCTGTAGTAAGCCTATTCAGTGATAGGTTGTGGAGATAGGGCATGGAAGCAGTGAAAGCCTTCTGTGTGTGTGTGCTAAACCGCTTCAATCGTGTCCGACTCTCTGCGACCCTACAGACCACAGCTCACCAGGGTCCTCTGTCCTTGGGATTCTCAGACAAGAATACTGGAGTGGGTTGCCCTGCTCTTCTCCAGGTGATCTTCCCGACCCAGAGATCAATCCTGCATCTCTCGTGTCTCCTGCATTCACAGGCTGTTTCTTTACCACTAGCGCCACTGGAGAAGCCTCCTTAATCCCAGGGGATCTTCTCAACCCAGGGATCGAACAGGGTTTCCCGCATTGGGGGCAGACGCTTTAACCCCTGAGCCACCAGGGAAGCCCCCAAATCCTGCTAGTTCTGGTTAAAGGTACAATTTCAAATTTATGATAAATGAGTTCTTCTCTCAAGAATAGTATGATATCTGTGCTAATTCTACTTCTTTTTCTTTTTAAAAAAAATTTATTTATTTTAATTGGAGGTTATGGTTTTCAAGTAGAATTTGGCAGCATGCCTGAAACTAATAGGTAGATATGTTCTTTTTTTTTTTTTTTTTTTCCCATTTGTCAGAGTTGTGCCAAATCAAATCAGGGTGCTCATCTCCCAACTTGAGCAGACCCTGTGCAGACATTAAAATAAAGCATCAAAATACTCTCAGACAGGAATCGGCAAGAATATTACTGAGGTTGTTATATATCTGGGCCAAAAATGGGTAGGATTTTATTTTATCATGTTTGCATATCATAGAATCAATAGAGTGACCATAATGCTAGAAATCAACTACCTGAAACTGTTAGCAGATATTCTCCTATTTCTATTTATAGAATCACCTACATTGCTTCCAGTCTACCTACTAGTTTAGGGAAAGGGGCCCAAAGTTTAGAGTCTGTGCATACAGTTTTAGCCTTAGCATAGAGAAATTTGGTAGTCCTGTTCTCCAGGAACTTACAGTCTACTTGGAGAGAGAAGACCTGATTAGTGGTGCATGATAATAAGTGTCCTGGGGGGTGGAGGTTGGGATTGGCGGAGAGGACATGTTCATACTTTAGGCTCTTGGTACCACCTTATGCCAAATACTGGGCATAGCATGAGGTTCCCAGGTGGTGCTGGTGGTAACACACCTGCCAGTGCAGGAAACATAAGAGATGCAGGCTTGATCCCTGGTCAGGAAGATCCTCTGGAGGAGGGCATGGCAACCCACTCCAGGATTGTTGCCTGGAGAATCCCATGAACAGAGGAGCCTGGCAGGCTACCGTCCATGGGGTCACAAAGAATTGAACATGACCGTAGCAACTTGGCATGCACGCACAGGCATAATACACAATGTGAAAAAAGATCATATCATTTCTATTCTATGGATTAAAACACCGAGTCTCGGGGATTAAGAAAAGAAACACAAAACTGTGGTTGCATATCTACTAAACATTTTTATCTGGGGTTTGAATCCTGGTTCGTCTGATGCCAAGGCTTGTCCTAATTCCTCAGCATATAGCAAACAGGTTTCACCTGCCAGTACTAAGTGATGGGACCACTGGGAGGATTGGTTGAGAAAGGTTTTGTGTGTGTATGTAAGATCAGAGGGAAGTGTCTTGGTCTATTGCCTACTGTGATGGAGGATGGCTTCTTGAAATGTCCCATTCTCGCCCTGGCTTCTGCTGGCCAAAAGAGTAAGACACACCTCAAATTACTGAGGAGTGAAAAGAAAGTTTTTAGCAGAATTTGCATGTCCAGGGAAGTTTTCTTTAAAATGCTGGGAGATAAGCCAGCATTGCTAAAGGGGTAGAAGAATTTGGACAAGCGGACAGAAAGCAAACCAGCATTCCAAGAATTTGAGAAATGGAGCAAAAGAGAGCAGACCTTTAAGGCAAAGAATGTGTAATTTCTACGAAGCTGAGACACTTGCCTTCATGCCTGTGTTAACCGTGGGGTGATGGAATAAAGGCAGATTATTTAAATGAGTTCAAAGCCCTTTCGCATTTACACTGCTTGAACAATTTTTCTCTGTTTCATTAGTTGCCAATAAGTTACCCCTTTGTTTCTGTGTTTGGTTTTATGGATTCTATTGTTGGAGTGATGAGAGCGCAGGGAAACCATGTAATGACAGGGGGAAGCACTCGTGGAGGAAAGAAAAAACGCTTTGCAGCAGAGGGGCTCCCGGGCTCCATCTGGGCACAATGCCAGCTTTTCTCTAGCAGAAGAACTTACCACAGAAACAGCTGGCGGTGACTACATTTAACCTGTAATAAAGACGACTCAGCACACTAATCAATGATTTAATAATTGTATCAGTGAAACAGATTATTGGATTGGTTTCGGGGGATTCAAGCCTTCCTCTGCAGTTAGATGCTGGCTTTCAGAATGGCCTCGGCTTCTTCAACAGACTCACACATTTCCCTCCAGTGTTTTTATTTTAAGACTCTCCTGGTGACATCTATTTTACCAAAATATATTGGGACATCATAGACGGGTGTTTATTGACACTTACAGAAGCTCTTGGAAATTCCAGTGAGTGAATAGAGCCTTTCCCCACTCTGTCCATCTAGGTTTGTAGAATCTGTCTCTGGCGGGCAGGAATGTCCCCTTGGGGGTCGTAGAATATCTTTTCTTCAAAAGAGCTGAGCTGCTGTTTCCCAGGATGCGTCATAGTTCAGTCTGGCTGAGGGGGTTTTGTTAGAGTACAGATAGGTTCCATTGCATTTTGAGTTTTCTTTACTCTCTCCTTTTTTTCTTGTGAGGTAATCTCAAACTCAGTCAAGGTTTTTTTCAGTCATGAGTAGAGTTTCCTATAGAGGCTCTGGATGACTTTTTTTCTCTCCATTTACCAGTGGTCAAATGAACAGACACAATAAACTTAGGGATGCTCATTCTTCACTTGTCCCGATGTGCACAGCAGGCTCCAGGCACGCAGTGTAGTGTGGAGTGGCTGGTGACAAGGATGTTCTTATGATCACACTGTGGCCAGTCCCTCGTCAAGGAGATCTCATAGCAGTTTTTTTTTTTTTTTTTACCATATTTTCTTCGTCTCACTCAAAATGATCTAATTGTCTATCATCTAGTCTCTCCCATGTGAGTTCAACCTCACAGATTTTAGGAATCTAAGCATTACGGATATTAGATCAGTTAGAATGAGGTCTTCCTCGGTGGCAAGCCTATCATGATATTTTGGGTTTTAGGAGGCAAACAGTAAGCGGTAAACGTCACTGTGTACCAAGTTCTATTTGTAGGTAGATATAAAGAAAGCTGAAACTCCAGTACTTTGGCCACCTCATGCGAAGAGTTGACTCATTGGAAAAGACTCTGATGCTGGGAGGGATTGGGGGCAGGAGGAGAAGGGGACGACAGAGGATGAGATGGCTGGATGGCATCACAGACTCGATGGACGTGAGTCTGGGTGAACTCCAGGAGATGGTGATGAACAGGGAGGCCTGGTGTGCTGCGATTCATGAGGTTGCAGAGTCGGACACGACTGAGCGACTGAACTGAACTGAGCAACGAAGAGTTGATGCTTTTGAATTGTGGTGTTGGAGAAGACTCTTGAGAGTCCCTTGGATCGATTCTAAAGATCCATTCTAAAGATCAGTCCTGGG
The DNA here is from genome assembly GCA_006410875.1 of Neotragus pygmaeus. NCBI lineage: Eukaryota > Metazoa > Chordata > Mammalia > Artiodactyla > Bovidae > Neotragus > Neotragus pygmaeus. Next base: position 1,280,335 of record SJYV01025744.1, on the reverse strand, counting down.
TGTTCTTTGGAAGGACTGATGCTAAAGCTGAAACTCCAATATTATGGCCACCTCATGTGAAGAGTTGACTCAATGGAAAAGACTCTGATGCTGGGAGGGATTGGGGGCAGGAGGAGAAGGGGATGACAGAGGATGAGATGGCTGGATGGCATCACTGACTCGATGGATATGAGTTTGGGTGAACTCCAGGAGTTGGTGATGGACAGGGAGGCCTGGCGTGCTGTGGTTCATGGGGTTGCAAAGAGTTGGAAACAACTGAGAGACTGAACTGAACTGAACTGAACTGATGAGTCAGACAAGGACTCGGATATTAAAAAATAAAAAAATCAGGACCTTGCACCCATCAGCGAATATTATAAAAAGGCTTAAAATTTTATGAAAGATATGCTCAGGGTCCCCTTCCCAAATCCAGGTTCCAGTGATTTGTTAAATATACCACACACCTGCAGTCCTGGGATCAGGCTGCCTGGCCCCAGTTGCTGGTGGTTCCCTTTATAATTTGAGCTTTTTTTTTTTTTTTTTTTTCGTTATGTTCAACTGTGGATCCTAATGCCCAAATAGAAAAGTCCCACTCCACATTCTGATATGTATAATGGCCCTAGGCATATTTTCCATATCTGGAAGTATATTTGTGTTCTATTATTTTAAAAACACACTCTGCTATCATTCTCCTCATCTCTGGTTTATCCTGGGTCCTATTAATTAAGGGTCTAATCTGCAAGAAGATTGTGTCACTTTTGAGAGTATATGCATTTTAATAGGTTTGCTTAAGGCCTGGAACAGATTCAAGACACAAAGGATTGAGTCGATAATGGTGGGATTTCCAGGCAGTTTGACAGGTATTGAGGGATATACTTTTGGCCAGAGGCCCTGCCTCACTCCATTCAAATTTCACAAAATAGACAGTTGTCTACTCCATAAGCAAATGGGCAGTATCCTTTTCTTCTTTTTTTCCTTCATAATTTTGACATAAGCTGTGCAGTCGAAAGAAGGTACTGACTGGTAGTATCCATTATGTATGGAGACCAATTTTATTAAGGATCTAGAAAATCCCTCCCTTGGTGGCATATTTAGAAAGTACTATTGGCATCCTGTCCCTCTGAGTTACCACTGAATGACATGTCAATGTCTTGATGCCTGATCTTAATTATTCACTCTCTGCCATTTCCAGAGCCCTGAGATGACTTTTTTCTGTGCTGACACATGGAATATAGCAAAGAGCATTTGTGGATTCCAAATGTGACTGGGAAAATAAAGAACAGAAATTATATGTGTATTTATAAAAAATATATGTGTATACACACATACTTACATGTATATATGTACACAAATATATATGTATATACATATGTGTATATGTGCATGTTATAGGTTGATCATAAAATCAATTTAGTGGCATCCAGCATATATAGTAAGAGCATCATACTGTTCACACATGTAAGAAACCACAGTGACTTCTTTCCTGACAATCTCCCAGAGAGCAAACTGGAGTATGTAAAAGTTATCTATTAAATATTCATGCAATGTTTTCTCTTACATAATTTGTAGAGCATTCTTTTGAGGGTAAACTAAGGTGATAGAAAATATTTTGAAGATGATAAATTGTAAACTGAAAAATATGTCATTATAATGACAACTATGATGATTTTCATGTCATCCATTTGGTCTCAAGTTTTAGATTGCAACTTCCTAGGCAGCAGGGCTAATGTAGTTGGATTTTCACTGTGAGTACCAAAGTGGCACAATAATGAAAAAGGCTCAAACACAGTGAAGCCTAGAGAACAGTGAATGCCAAAGAGCTTGTGTGTTATTCCCAACTCTCTGCTAACCAATTATGCCTTGAGCAAATCATTTAACATGATTAAGTCTTTGTATCCTTATCCTTAAAATGAAGGAGTGGATCAACCAATATTCCATCTAGATCAAATTTTAAGGGATCCTTGAAAGAACTTAAAAAAAAATATGAAGTCGATTAGGAAAAAATGCTACTACAAAGTCTTTCAACCTGACCAAGTTTTCAAATTGGCATATATTTTTCAGTTTATAATTTATCATCTTCAAAATATTTTCTAATCTATCACCTTACTTTATCCTCAAGAGAACGCCCTACAAATTATGTAAAAAATTAGCCTTGGTCCATGTCCCATAACATGATAGGCTGTAAAAATATAACAAAGCTGAAATGTTTTCCAGAAATTGTTTTAATGCCAAGAGGCTGTTATCAGTTGAATTGCTGCCAAGACATTATAATGTGTGGGAAGACCCAGTGTAAAATAAGAACGCAAACAAAAACAAAAGCTTGGAGGGAAATCTTTTGCTGCTCAGTGAATTTTTGTTGTCAGTCTGATTATAAGACAGTAGTAAATAAGTTTTTTCTTTCTTTAAATTTTTTCCTTTCTCTTCTTACCTTCTCTCCAGGGCCCTATTTCTGGTAGGAAAAATGGAGTCAATAAAATCAATGTTCAAAGGTAATTTGGAGTGGTAGGAACCATTTCAGGTAGTTGTCAAAAGCCTTCTGAGAACTCTTTTTTAGGCATTCTCACCACTTGTGGAAGGTGAAAGGAATGCAACAAAAAGAAACTCATTTTCAGCAGCCTCCTACTAGGAAGCCGTAGCTGTTCCACACTGTGTGCCCATGTTATTCATCAAACTGTGTCAATGTTTGGATTTTCCTTGGATGTGGTTGTATTCTGTAAGCCATGTACAACTTTTATGTTTTCTCCATTTTAAAACTGTCTTGCTAAATTAACTGGATTAAATTCGTTGTAGAATAAATGTATTCCTACATCTCTAAAGGTCTTAATAAAGGTCAAAAGGTGAGGTTTGAACCTCTCCTCCCATCTATGTTGGTGAAAAGCAATCCAAGCTGAGGGAAGAGCATGTGCAAAGGCCCAGAGGCATCTCTTGAGGCAGGTGAGTGCCTGGTTGGAAGAAGGGCAAGAAGGCCAGAATAAGTGGGGACAGTGAGAGACAGGTGGGGTAGTAGAGGATGATGAGGAAGATGAGAAGGGGTAGGTGGATCTTGTAGGAATTTATAGTCCATTGTGATGAAATTGGAGGCACTAGAGGATTTGGGCAGGGGAATGACTTCAACCAAGTGATATTGTATTGGAGTATTTCTGGCCATAAACAGAGAAGGACCTTAGGAGCCAGTTAGAGTGATCTTAGGGAGTGGATAATGGTACCTTGGTAGTAGTGGAAGTGGTGAGAAATGGTCTGGATCTATTTTGACAGAGAGCTGACGAAAATCTGTTGGTGGATAAGATCAAGGGGTATGAGAAAAAGAGGTACGTCCAAGAAGATTCAGATATTATGGCCTGAGATGACGAAACTATGAAATTTTCATCAACTGAGATGGGAAGAACAGGAATTTGTGGGTGTAAGCTTTTGATCCCCATACTCTTAAGAAATGTTTTGTAAACACTATATCAGTGCAGTTGTGTTGGATAACAATATTCCTTCTATTTAAATTTAAGAAAGGAGATTGAGAAAAGGGAAAAGAATGTAGGACTAGCCCATTCTATTGATTTGATTCATTCATTCATTCTTTCAGTTAATATGTACTGTAAACTCGTATGGATTTAAAGGTAGATGTTAGGTGCTGAGACAGGTGGCTGCTGCTGCTGCTAAGTCGCTTCGGTTGTGTCCGACTCTGTGTGACCCCATAGACGGCAGCCCACCAGGTTCCCCCATCCCTGGGATTCTCCAGGCAAGAATAACGGAGTGGGTTGCCATTTCCTTCTCCAATGCATGAAAGTGAAAACTGAAAATGAAGTCGTTCAGTCGTGTCTGACTCTTAGCGACCCCATGGACTGCAGCCCACCAGGCTCCTCTGTCCATGGGATTTTCCAGGCAAGAATACTGGAGTAGGTTGCCATTGCCTTCTCTGGAGAGAGGTAGAAAGATATTCAAATGTGAATTATGCTATCAGAATGCATATAATTTTCTATTTAACCTGATAGAGGGTGGAAACAGAGAAGGCAGCAGCAGCAGGGTGGAAATGTGCATCACTAACACAAGTAAGGTGTGCTGGTATTTGGGTATATGTGAATGATTATAAGAGATAACATGTGAGTTGGCCTTTTAAATTGGTTAGAACTTAGGCTTCCCTGGTGGCTCAGATGGTAAAGTGTCTGCCCACAGTGCGGGAGACCCAGGTTCGATCCCTGGCTTGAGAGGATCCCCTGGAGAAAGAAATGGCAACCCACTCCAGTATTCTTGCCTAGAAACTTCCATGGACTGAGGAGCCTGGTAGGCTACAGTCCCTGGGGTCTCAAAAGAGTCAGACACGACTGAGCGACTTCACTTTACTTTCACTTTTATATTCCAGGAGGAAAGTTGTTACATCAATAGATTCCGAAAGCCCATAGAAGAGGGAAATAATTTTTTTTTTAAATTGTTAACGACTTTGTGAGATTGTTAAAGGTAATCTGAAAAAACAGTCCAAATTGGCCTTTTTCAAGATGTTCTGCATATTAAGACCTAATGTTCATTTCTGGTAATGAATTTATTTATCTCATACGCATCTATCATGCAACTAGCCTCCTTGGGAGTATTAAGTCAATTGTTCCATAGTTGAAGAAGGCTGAGTTAGTCTGTATGGATTCTAAATTCAAGGTTATATTTAATTAGTACAAAATATCTCAGCTTCTTGTCAAACTTTCACATCTGACTCAGAAAGCAAATAAGATGGGTGGTGGACCTGATGTCTGGCTGAGTTTGATAGCAGGTAAGAGGCTATGTAGGTAACTGAAAATAGCAAAAGAAATAAAAGACATTTCTCTTACTCTTGAGGATCCTATAATTTAATTGGGAGGATAAATACAAGGACAAATAAATGAGAATAGTTTCACAGCACCATCTAAATGTGGTCCAGTGATCTCATAGTCTGAGTGTGGACAAAGGGGAGGGCAGTAATTTGCATTAAAGAATAATCGAGACTGTCTGGGTGGAAGCAGAGAAGATATCCTTGGGGATCTGAATCTTAAGAGAATATTGGCAAGTCATTGATTAATCCATTTTAAAAAATTGATGTTTGAGTGGGGATTTTATGAGCTAAACAATTGAGACTCTGTAGGGATGCTGATATTCAGAGGGCTTTCCTTGATTTTCAGAATATACCTTCACGTACAAAAATTGGTACTTCTCAAGTCTGCTGGATTTTCCTTTCCCAAAGGCTGACATCTGTCTAATACTTCAGTTGTGAAAAATGTCTCCTCTGGTAGGCTCTTTTCATTGACAGTTATAAAATTTGCTTTTGGAAACCACTGAGTACTATCTTCCCAAAAAGAATGCTCTAATATGATGAAAACATCTAAGGAAGTACAAGCTCCCATCAAGACAAATTCCCCACCCCTAGTGTGTGGATAAATGACTGATAACCCCTTTTCTCTCCGAATGGGGGACTTGGCAAGGGATTTTGAGGTACTACTGTCTGGACTCAGCAGAGCGCTTGAACCTTGGTGCTCTCCATGCCAGTCTGGACACATCATAAACACATCCAGAGAGCAGGAAATCACACTGTATTTTTCCAGCACCCCTTTGTGGAATATATTGCCAAAACCCACAGTTTGTACTGTAACATCTCTAGGTGAAATGTGAGAGGGCAGGAGCTGGTGCAGGTTGTGATGCTTTCTGAAGGCACATTGAGGGAGGCTGGACTAAAGTGACAGCGTCCATGTTACCTGAGCACAGCACAGTGAAATATCACATAAGTGATGCCAAGCATTTAATGAGTCGGGACTGAAAACTTTAATTAGCTTGTAGGGCTTTTTATTATTTTATTTTTTGTTCATTATATTTTCTGCTCAGTCTCTGTGGATGTTCTGCATTTTCATCATCAAATGACTGTCTGGTTATTTTTGTCAAACAAGAAGCCTGAAACCATCAAGTCTGAGTGCAGAGACAGTCTGCCCGCTCTGTCAACAGGATGAAAGTGAGTCTCAGGCTTTTTTAATTACAAGGATAACATGTTCGCTCATCTAATAATGAAGATGGTTAGCAATTTTAAATTTTAATAATCAATTACTGAAAGTAATTCTCCATTAAACCACAAGAGAGCCATTAAATCTCAAAAGATGGAACATGCTGTATGTAACAGTAGCAAATTTTCTATTTTTAAATATCATTAGGGAATATCTGATTGTTTCATTTCTCTGCATTTCTTTTACCTTTTTCCTCATGCAGACCATCTCATTTTCCACAGGAAGACAGCACATGATCTTATAAATAATAAAAGAAAACCCTTGCAAGACTTTATCCAGGGGTGTGAAATATGTGCTAAGAATGTAATTTATTTCAGTCTGGCATATTTTGACTGAATAATAAGGAAGGTGACTAATTAATATTATACTATGCTGTGGGCAAGGCAGCACAGTGGGCTGAATCCGTGCTCCTTTCACCTCTGGAGACTGGCATGCCAGCCTTAGAGGAGCCATCACTGCAGAGCACGGTGTCGGGGAGGGGAAGAGACCGCGTAAGATGCCTTTTCCTGGCCGTCGAGACCCCTGTCCATATTCTAAAACCACCCTGAGCATCAGCTTCTGCTCTGCAGAGATGAGGGAAAAGGCAAATGATTGCTACTTGACTATGGCAATTTGGCTGACTTCTGTGTCAAGGGGAGATAACTCCCTGACAGCTCCAGCTGTCCTGCTCTAACCAGGTTCAGCCAGCTTGCTTTCATCTGCTTAAATATTTGGAAATCAATGGAATAAAAGAAAAGGGGTGAGAGAGAGAGAGAGAGAATGTTTTTAGGTAGAAGATTGGATAAGGGTGGGAGTGCCATAATGAGATGACCAGAAACAGTGAATTATTTAGAATCAAATTAGCCTAGGTCCTCCACTAGGCGCAGTTGATTCCATTTTTGCAGTATCCAGAGCTCACAGAGTAGAAAGGTACTGGGCTTTATTTCTAAGGCATTTGATTAGCCTTCAGATAATGGGAAGATCACTTTGAATCGAACCAGTGGTTCTACACTGGGCACTGCCCCCACCATATGGTCTGTGGGTTTGAAAGAACATGAGTACCATAAGCAACAAAGCCAGAGATGAGGTTCTTATCATTTTGATTGTTTTCCTGGTGGGAAATGTGCCTGTATTATAAACTGCACTGGCCTTCCCAGGGAGCAGTCTCTTGCTTCCCTCAGAAGGATTAAAGCCAAAATCCTGCCAAGCCAGGTGGGCTGGGGATGGGTAAGGTTTCACTGCACTGATAATTAAGCTGTAGTTTTGCATTTGTTCATAGAAAACTTTAAGTTTCTGAATACCGGAGGGCTACTATCTCTCTCTATGCTACTACTTGGACTTGGATCGTTAGCACCAGTGCCAGGGAGATGTTGGTTTGGTGGCGATAAGAGAATGCTGACTCTCAGTATAAATTTTACTCTCAGGTAAAATTGGAAACTGACCCCAGCACATTGAAGAAAAAGAATGACCACTCCAGACTGGTGGGTGGCAGTTTCCGTAGGCTAGGAAACTTACACCTGAGGTTTGTCTTGAGTGACTGCAAGATGAGTAGGTCTCTGCATCCACCTGCTGGAATCCTAGGAATTTATAGAGAGGTCTGTATGGGCTTCAGTCTCTCCCTCAGTCTAGGTGGTCTCAGGAACACCTTACTTTCCCAAAGCTGTGTCCTCCTCAGAGTAACTCTGAGTACAGGAACAGTGGGCAGAATGTACATTCCAAAGATAAGGGCGGGAGTAAGGAGCTTCAATTGCTGGGGACCAGTTTTGGGATCAATTTGTGGTCATGTCTTCTTTGTTGACCTCCACAAACAAGGAAATACAGTCCACACTGGATAATTTTGGCCTTTGTTAACACATCTAAGAGGTGACTTAAGAAGATAAGAAGAAACTATTAGTTGAAGTTCAGGTCCTCAAGTAAATTCCAATTATCTAGTCAAGATGACTACTCTGTGTTCTACTTGTTTACTATTATTATGTGTAACTGGGTGTGAGAATGGCATATTTTTAAAACTTTCAAACATTTATTTACTTTCCCAGATTATTATCCAATCATGGATTATTATGAATGAACTATGCTAAAGCCTTTGACTGTGCAGATCACAACAAACTGTGGAAAATTCTGAAAGAGATGGGAACAACAGACCACCTCACCTGCCTCTTGACAAACCTGTATGCAAGTCAAGAAGCAACAATAAGAACTGGACATGGAACAAGAGACTGATTCCAAATCGGGAAAGAAGTACATCAAGGCTGTATATTGTCACCTGCTTATTTAACTTATATGCAGAGTATATCATGAGAAATGCTGGGCTGGATGAAGCACAAACTGGAATCAAGATTGTGGGGAGAAATATCAATAACCTCAGATATGCAGATGACACCACCCTTATAGCAGAAAGTGAAGAACTAAAGAGCCTCTTGATGAAAGTGAAAGAGGAGAGTGAAAAAATTGGCTTAAACCTTAACATTCAGAAAACTAAGATCATGGCATTTGGTCCCATCACTTCATGGCAAATAGACAGGGAAACAATGGAAACAGTGACTGACTTTATTTTTGGGGGGACTCCAAAATCACTGCAGATGGTGATTGGAGCCATGAAATTAAAANACCTTAACATTCAGAAAACTAAGATCATGGCATTTGGTCCCATCACTTCATGGCAAATAGACAGGGAAACAATGGAAACAGTGACTGACTTTATTTTTGGGGGGACTCCAAAATCACTGCAGATGGTGATTGGAGCCATGAAATTAAAAGACGTTTGCTCCTTGGAAGAAAAGTTATGACCAACCCAGACAGCATATTTGGAGAAGGCAATGGACCCCAATCCAGTACTCTTGCCTGGAAAATCCCATGGATGGAGGAGCCTGGTAGGCTGCAGTCCATGGGNTGGCATCTGGTCCCATCACTTTATGGCAAATAGATGGGGAAACAATGGAAACAGTGACGACTTTATTTTCTTGGGCTCCAAAATTACTGCAGATGGTGACTATAGCTATGAAATTAAAAGATGCTTGCTCCTTGGAAGAAAAGTTATGACCAACCTAGACAGCATATTTAAAAGCAGAGACATTACTTTGTCAACAAAGTCAATCTAGTCAAAGCTATGGTTTTTCCAGTAGTCATGTATGGATGTGAGAGTTGGACTATAAAGAAAGCTGAGCGCCAAAGAGCTGATGCCTTTGAACTGTGGTGTTGGAGAAGACTCTTGAGAGTCCCTTGGACTGCAAGGAAATCCAACAAGTTCATCCTAAAGGAAATCAGTTCTGAATATCCATTGGAAGCACCAATGCTGAACGTGAAGCTCCAATACTTTGGCCACCTGATGCGATGAGCTGATTCATTTGAAAAGACCCTGATTCTGGGAAAGATTGAAGGTGGGAGGGGAAGGGGACGACAGAGGATGAGATGGTCAGATGGTATCACTGATTCAATGGACATGAGTTTGGGCAAGCTCCAGGTGTTGGTGATGGAAACAGAGGCCTTGCGTCCAGCAGTCCATGGGGTCGCCAAGAGTTGGATATGACTGAGCAACTGAACTGAACTGAACTAGAGGTCAAAAAGGTCATCTGTGGCATTGCTGAAGGCAAAACTGTATTCTACAGAGAAAGTGGCAGAGTCAGCAGGGGGCCAATCCAGGGAATCCTCCAATGCTGGCTGGGAAGCAGAGAACAGAATAAGGTTGAAGCCTAAGAGAGGTCCACTCTAAGACCCCATGGAGGGATGCAGAGGCAGTTAAGTAACCTTGCTAGAAAACTTGGGGCTAGAATCATAGCCAGCTGGAGGCAACATTTAAGAAAGATCTAGCTGGAAGCCCCCAGATTACTGATATTAACTGGATGACTCCCGAAGATCAAACAGGTAGAGAGCGGCCCTACTTATATCAAATCCTAGGACCTCTCATTCAAAGCACTGGGTTTGCTGCATTATGAGGTCATGTACAGGGAGGCAAATTATTTTCCAATGAGATGCAGAGCAGCAAGAATGTGACATGGTGGAGAGGCTGTGGGATCTGGAGGACAAAATATGCAGGGTCTGAGGTCTACCTCAGCCACTTATTAGCTCTCTTACCTCGAGCAGTATTTATTTAACTAGTATTTATTTTAAATACCTTGTATTTATTTAATCTCTTACAGCCTTTTTTTTTTTTTCCATCTGTTAAGTGAAAGTGAAGTTGCTCAGTTGTGTCTGACTCTTTGCGACCCCATGGATTGTGGCCTACCAGGCTCCCCTGTCCATGGGATTTTCCAGGCAATAGTACTAGAGTGGATTGCCATTTCCTTCAGTGAAGATAAAAGTAGGCAAGACTTTTAAACCTCTGCATGATTGCCATGTTGAAATGGATAATTTTTGTTGCAGAAGCTGCCATTTATTGAAGGCTATTTAGCAGGATCCCTGGCCTCTATCTGTTATACACCAATGGTACAACCCCTCTGTTCTATGTTCTGACAACCAAAAATGATTCCAGACATTGCAAAATGTCCCATTGGGGTCAAAAAGGTCCTATTTGAGAACCATGGCAATAGTGCACTAGTGAGAAAAATGAAGTTCCATGCAAAACACTTCGTATAGTATCTGACATACACTAGATACTTTTTGCCATCGCTGTTTAGTTGCTAAGTTGTGTCTGCCTCTTTTGTGACCCCCACAGACTATATAGGCCACCAGGCTCCCCTGTCCTTGGGATTTCCCAGGCAAGCATACTAGAGTGGGTTGCCATTTCCTTCTCCAAGAGATCTTCCTGACCCAGGGGATTGAACCCATGTCTCCTGCGTTGGCAGGTGGATTCTTTACCACTGAGCCAACTGGGAAATCCCATTAGATATTTTTATTCATTGATAAAAATGTGAGCAATATTTTTTTATCAGTATTAAATAAAGCTAGTTATTAGCAGAATGCATTCACTCTCAGGCCGTGTGTGAATACTTAGTTCAGTTTTAACTAGCCCTGTTGTCTTTTACTTTGAGCAAGGGAAAGCAGGTTAAAAACAGGCATTTTTTTTCTGTGTTCATATTCTTAGTTCATGTACACTGTGCGTACACTCACAGCTTACCGTTTGCAGAACAGTAACTGCATGATTAACTGATTAAAACTGCAGTGTTCATAACATATTCTGGGAGAACAATTACAAATTTCCCAATGTAATATATGTTTTGAGTTGAGTAACTGCCCTCAATATTCTTACTTAGAAAGATATTCATGATAGTTATATGTGGGCTTCTATTAAAAAAGTGTTTATGTTGCTTTCAAACTATAGAATATTCAGTTGCTCTATTGATAAAATCTAAAGAGGAAGGAAGATACTTTTTTCTGTTTATCATGCACATTAATGTCCCATCTTATTTGGTTGGTATTTGATATCATGTACAATCACATAATCATTCAAAATGCAATTCTAGCTTCTACTTGAATTCAGTGATTAAAAACAAGCCATTCAACATAATCCACTGAGTCTTGGCTCACGTCAAGCTCCTACCTCTTCTGCAGCACAAGCAGACTTCAAGCTGTTAATAGGAACAGGCATGACTAACCAAGGTAATTTCTTCCTGCATTAATCTTACACTCTTTAGGAGTCATCAAGGTTTTCTTTCTCTAGCTCAAGATGGAACTGCTGAATTTTGCAGAAAGCATTAAAAAATTATACAAATGAGATTAAATGAAAACAAAGGACACAACTGTCATTAAGACTACATTAAAGCAGGGTGGAAGAAAATCTAAGTACATAAGTATGTCTTTTTCTAAAAGAAAACTTTGGGCTAAAAATGCACCTTTCAGCTTGCTTTGGCAGTATTTGGATTTGGTTCTCTCATTTGATTTGTGTGTATTGTAATGCATGGACTAACTTATACAATGCATGGACTAACTTATACAACACTGATTTGATAGATTCTTTAGACAGTTTGTGGCAACAGTACCTTAGAATTAGAAATTTTGTCTTCCAAATTGCAAAAGCAACTTGAAGAAGCAATTCAAAATAAGGTTGTTTATTCATATCATCTGTGTTGTATGATCTTTGAGGTTATCTGTCAATTGCCCTGTCTCAAGTTCCCAGCTCTTATTTCGGCTACAACTTTATTAGCCCAAATATACATTTTGGGCTTCCCTGGTGGCTCAGGAGGTAAAGAATTTGCCTGCAATTTGGGAGACCCAGGTTTGATCCCTGGGTTGGGAAGATCCCATGCAGAAGGACATGGCAACCCACTCCAGTATTCTTGCCTGGAGAATTTCATGGACAAAGGAGCCTGGTGGGCTACAGTCCACGGGGTCACAAAGANACCCAGGTTTGATCCCTGGGTTGGGAAGATCCCATGCAGAAGGACATGGCAACCCACTCCAGTATTCTTGCCTGGAGAATTTCATGGACAAAGGAGCCTGGTGGGCTACAGTCCACGGGGTCACAAAGAGTCAGACACAACTAAGCAACCAACACACCAGAATACGTTCCCATGCTTCCCTACCTTTTCCCTTTGGATGTCCGTCTTCATCACTTCCTTGATGTTCTGGGTCAAAACCCATCTTTTCAACTCTCTTTTCTAACTATACCTATGCACACTGATTATGCTTTTATTCAGTAACTCTCTGTTATTTAGGTGATTGCTTTTACTATATTATTTTCTCTGGTCTGTATACTGCTTAGTAATTATGTGTTGGCTACATGCATTTCTTATTTTTCCAAGTAGATTGGTATATCATGGAAAGCATAGAATGTGTTTAACATTTTTTCTCAAAGTACCCACCAAGCTCTTTTCAATGTGTAGCATGTATATGTTGTATGAATAAATGAAAGCTGTATTGAACTATTTTAAAGAGAGTTTTTTTGAAGGTCTTCTTATTTAAATGTTTAAAATTATCTGATGAATCTGTATAATAACCAGTTACAGCATCAGAAATACCACTTAAAATAGTATAGTAGTGCAATCTAATCTAATTCTCATTTTGCAGGTGGAAAAACTGCATAGATAAATGACTCACTTTGTTAAAAACTTAATGACCAGCACAGAAGGATAACTGGATACTCCCACTCAAAGCCTCCAGTTTTCACCTCGTAGTGTCACCTCTCCCATTATTTAAAGATTGCCAATGAAAGGATATGCTGATCTAAAGTAAATATAAATATATCAGCTCACTTTTTACTTTTCTGATGGGGCCATATATATATAGAACATTCTAGGATCAAGCTCATGTTCAAAAGACACACAGATCGGAGATAAAGGTCTGGCTTTGCCACTCCTTAGCCTGGAGGACTCAGATGAGCAACTCCACACTTCATTTATTCACTAGTAAACTGAAACTAATAACTGTATATACCTCAAAGTACCTAAAACATCTGATATATTTTGTGTGGCATATAAAAAGCTGTTAGTAAATGTTACCTATACTTATTAACACTCTGAGGCTTTACAGTTTGACAAAAAATTTTATTAATAAAGTTGTTTCATAGATACTGAATATGGATTCTAATCCATATATTTTATAGTATACTTTAAGAAATGTGTTTCTTTATACTCTGTCAGTGTTCCCATGAAAATTTTTTTTAGAAATCATTTTTTTCTAAATTAGCTAGAGAAAAATTCTTCTTTTGAATGTTTCATTTAGATAATTTTGATGTTATAGAGAGTTTTGTTTTCATTTTCAAGAGAACTTCCCTGATCCTCATTTTAAAAAGTAGTTGTCAACATCTTTAAAAATTACATTATAGTTTTAGGTTATGTATCTCCTTGAAGAACTACCATTTTCTTTCAAAAAGTGAAATTATAGAAAAATGCCGAGATTAAATTGTTTGTTTTATTCTTATGTATCACAATACTTTATAGTTACTATTATACTTTTGAAATCATGGGTTGAATATAAAATTTACACAAGGACAAGTCTGTGTTTCTTTGACTAATTTCATATCTTACCTTGTTGTAATTTCAACCCACACTTCTTTTCTTAGATGAATGGAAAAAAAAAAAAACTCTTGGAAAATGAGTTACATAACATTAATGTTTTAAAACATTTGCTATTTGCTATTATCTAAGATCATGCTAGCACAAATGGCTTTTCTTGGTCACAAGTAGGTTTGAAGTATGGCTATACCAGGGCAAACTCCAAGTACCTACTCTACATAAATTAATTTCCCAAAGGAAAATACATTATGCTTATAATTGAAGTTATCATTTCTAATACCACCATTAATGCTGATTGAATCTTAAATTTGTGTTGGGATCATTTATTTGAAGACACTATATCTCTTAAAAATTCATGTCAAGTACACCCTATAAAGGTTAATCTATAGTCTTGAAGCTATTTCTTAGGCTTTGGCAACCTGGAGAAGGTCAGATTATCAATCTATGCAAAAATAAGAGCCTACTTTTTTTTAATGGGTTAAGAGCAATATCTATTTTACAGAAAGATAGGATAGACAATTTAGCTTAAGGATTTTATTTTTAAAAGAGAAAATTGATAGATCTATTCATAATATCATCCTTTATTTAAGCTCATTTTTAAATTTTGTTAAATTATTAATAGTGTTTTGATTTTAAACCATTTCCTGTACTTTTGGAATACGGAGTTCTGGGAATATGTAAACTCCTTCAATCAGCCCATTTCTGTCTCTTTCTTTCTGTTTCTTCCACTTGTTTTCATGTTTAGATGGGTACCCTCACTATCTACCCAGATGCTATTTTTGGAAACTTTGAGGAGGGTCCCTCTCTATGCCTTCTTTTCTTTCTCTTTGCTGTATCCAATCAATCTTCAAATCTATGCCTGCTCAAAAACAGCTACAGATGATTTAAAAAGCATCTATGTATTTCCATTCTCCCATCATGGCTTTAGTGCAGGCAGCAGCTGCCTGATCAGTACACTGAACCCTATGAAATTAGCATCTTTGTTAGACGAAAAATATTAATACATCCACAATTCAACCAAAATACTTTTCTTTTTGCCCTAATCCATGTTTCACATTAGTAAGACAAATATTTCAAAACTACNGTGCAGGCAGCAGCTGCCTGATCAGTACACTGAACCCTATGAAATTAGCATCTTTGTTAGACGAAAAATATTAATACATCCACAATTCAACCAAAATACTTTTCTTTTTGCCCTAATCCATGTTTCACATTAGTAAGACAAATATTTCAAAACTACAAATCTGATGAGATTTCACCCTTGTTAACCCCCTTCAACTGTTTTCCGTTGTCCTTATGGTAATGTCTGTATTCCTTTCTGTGACCTACAAGGGCCTACATGAGCTGGTCTCTGTTGATGTCTTTAACATCATTTTTTGAAACTTTACACCTTTGCGATTTTGTTCATCTTATCTCTGGTCTTTTGAACGTATTTTCTATACGGTCTGTCTCCACTACCTCTGCTTTGCTGAATCCAATTTACCCTTTAGATTTCAGTGTATCTGGCACCATTTTTAATTCCTTCTATGTTGGAAGCTGTCTTAGGTGCTTAGTTACTGTAACACTCATCGCACTGTGTTTTATTTCATATTTACCTTTTTATCTCCTTTACTAAGTGTGTTCCATGGAGGAAAGGGCCACTTCCTCTGGCTGAGCCCTGGGCTTCTAGTGCTAATGCATCACAGGTATTCGATACATCCTTGGTTAAATTATTTATTCTCTCAGGCTAGCCTCAGTGTTCACATATCAAAGGTGGGATAACTTCACTGGGAGACGGTGAAGACTGATTAATAGGACTTTTTTAGCAGGCTATTCTTATTATAGGACTTCCCTAGGGGCTCAGACCGTAAAGCATCTGCCTACAATGCGGGAGACCTGGGTTCAGAACCTGGGTTGGGAAGATCCCCTGGAGAAGGAAATGGCAACCCCCTCCAATACTCTTGCCTGGAAAATCCTATGGATGGAGGAGCCTGGTAGGCTACCGTCCATAGGGTCGCAAAGAGTCAGACACTACTGAGTGACTTCACTTTATTCTTATTTTAGATCTTTGTACTTCCCTTTCCCATTTACTTCCTTAGTATTTTTTGTTTGTTTGCTTCCTTTCCTTTGGGGTATTTATTCTCTCACTGGTGAAGGAGAGATTCGGTGCATTATGTAGGAAGGATAGAGGAGGATGGGAAACAAAGTGGAATCAGTTTTCCTTCCTGCTGGCCACTCACATCCCCGGAACTGGATTTCTGCGACTGTAGAGAGAGGCTGCAGTGCTGAGATTCTTCAGGGCTGTACTGTACTTAGGCGATAAAGTGGGCACAGAGTTTGGAAGGAGACCTTTATGCCCTCTTGCATAGGGCCCAGTATTTTGTGACTCTCAGAGGATTGGGACCTTAAGTTTGCCAGGCTCAGGTCATAGGGATTTATTGTGAGACTGTACCTGACAGTAAGGAAGGCAGCATATATCTCATGGGAATAAAGATCAGTAAACATAGCACACCACTCTTTGCAGAGACTGGAACTAGATTCAAGAATCTCTGAGGGGTTTTTATTTTATGTATTTTCATTTTTGTGTGTTCCTATTAATGGCCCTCGAAGCATCCCCGGGGTTGTTTGGGTTTTGTCTGTCTGCTTCTTTTTCCTCTTCCTGCCAGCTCTTTCATACATCTTCTACTCTGTATGTCCTTTGATCTATATCAAAGTGTTGATCTAGTCAAAACATCTATTCAATAGCTGAAATTATCTGCATTACACCTTGAAAGAGGAGACTAAATAGGAAGTCAGCTCATCATTTGACTTTGAGCTTAATTTCTGATTCTGTGCCTCTGCAAGCATTACTGTTTTTACTTATTCATTCATTCATCAGCTCTTCACTTGAGTGCCTTTCTCCTTTTTGGCACACTTCTCGATACTGGTGATAATACCTGGATCTTATACAAAAACAATCCTGTGTTCAAGATACTCATATTCTAGCAACATTCAAACTATTGGAAGTGGAAAAGAAGCTGAGACTTGAGTAGAATTGTAGTAGTTACTAGTATGATATCATTTTGAAAGTGATCAGAAAAATAGCAGATGAGAACATTGTGTCATTTCCAAGGCTCTTTGAGACAGATCCATTGATCATTTGTAAGCATACGTAAGATACCTTATACATTTTCTCCCATCACACTTCTTCCTCCTGTATCCTACCGCCCTACAGAACCACTCTGTTTCCGTAGGTCATGGGTAGCTTATCTATGAAGTTAATTTACGGGCTGAGGTGTGCTCATGGATTACTGCTTATGATGTCCAGGTATTGTTCGTATTTCAGCAGAGAGTTTCCCTCATCTTAACTCACCAACTGCAAAGCACCTTTGTGGGTAATTTTAGAACTTTTTAAAAAAAGGCTAATAGGGAAGCAATCTAGACAACAGACGATCTTTTGATTGCTTCTCAAATCTCCCCATCTATCTGGCTAATTGGTAAATACTCTCTAAAAGCCCAATCAAATAAGAAGTAAACTAAAGTCATTTCTGTTTTTCTGTCAACTGTTGCATATGTCCTACACCCTTTTTATTAAAAAAATACCATGAGCCAAAATATGATGAGATTATTCCCACATTATGCTCATTCATGACAAAATTTCTTGTGTTTGACATTATAAAGAAGCAGTCCTGGGTAAGATCTTTAAATGAGTTAGAACAAGCCATCATCAGTGAATAGCTGTTTAAGTAGACTTGCCACTCAATAACAGTGCTACATTACTTATCAGGCTGTTGTGACCGTTCCTTTTAGCATTCTTTTACCTTAATATTAGTGCAATGAACCCCAAGATTCACCACCCTAGGAGTTATTGGCTGCTTTGTGGGCAGAGCCAGCTTTCAAAAGCAATAGAAGCCTAGATCTTACTGTTTCCAACTGTCATTCTCCTGCCAACGCCCTTTTAAAGAGGGTTTGGGGTTCGCCTTTGCATTACATATGCATAACTTCCATTAGTGTTAATCACATGCTCCATTTTAGAGCTGTTTTGGCCCCTCCGGTTAAATGGGTGTTTAAACAGTTTTTAATGCATTATATGTACTTATATTTTAAACGAATATTATATGCCCAATTGACTGGAATTAATACAAAGTCCATCAGGTGAATACAGATTTATAATTGTTTTTAAAGCATGTATTATTTACTCGACCAACCATGACAGCCCTTTTGGAGTCATTCCAGCTGAGAGGGGAAGTACATGTGTATGTCAATACTGAATAAGCCTTTATGAAATCTTTTAGTGAGGTTCTCTCAGTTAAGCTTAAAGCTTATCCAGCTATTTTTTCCCTCTCACTTTCTCTCTCTCTTTTCACAAACAAATTCTCAAAATATTGTTCACTATTTTTAGCTTGCATTATCAGCATCAGTGAACTAGGTAAAAGCTATGCAAAGGCCCGTTCGGTTCAAATAAACTCATTCAACAAGATATACAGTGTCTACAAAGCATTAGGCCCTGATACTGAAAAAGGAAAGATATACTCAGTTCTCAATTCATATGTAATTGACCTTCATCAGGAGTAGAATTTAATAAATTATTTCATTTTGCAAATTATCCAATCTGTCTAAAAATTTCTATAACCAAGCAACTGAAAAGAAATTAAATAGCTCCTGTTCTTGTCCCGGACATAAAATTAAACTCCAATTCACTCTTATTTTATTGCATTAAGCATGTTATGTATCTTTTCCCCCCTTCCTTGGTTTAGTAAGATTATTCCAAAATTGTTTTCCAAACTTTAACATATTTTTATTTGTACAGCATCATCCCTTTTTTACTGTAATAGTGATTGACTAATTAGTAGGACACCGGAATTCACTTCTATTAGCTTTTAAAAGTCAAGACAGATACATCATGCAGTTTTAGGGATGTATTAAGACCTTATGCCAGATGAAAGATGACCGCTTTAGACTATAATATAACTTTGTCTTATGGTTGGTAGAATTGAAATCCTTATTATTTGTGAGAAGGAAATGCACTGCTTATTACCAGAAAAGAGCAGTACATAGACTTTCAGTTTCTGACAATGAAATTTAAGACTTTAAAAATTTCAGTAGTACTTTAGGGAGACCCTGACATTCTTTGCAGGTCAAAAATGAATGCACAAGAAAGACTGCATTTACTGAAGTGACCAAGAGTAATTCTTTCCTTGCTACATACATGTGAAGGTTGTTCGTGGGTGAGCACTGCAGCCTCTGTTCCAGAAACTGGCCGTGTTTGCAACTTCCCCTCCGGCTGGAGATCAGTCTGAGACTCTTGCCGGTAGAGCCTTCCTAGGTAGCAGGGCTCTGAACGCAGGTATGGCTGCTGCTGTTGTCTGGAGGTTCCTAAGGGGACTGTTTATTGGTGGTTCATAAGAACACCTTTGGGTGTTCTTGTATGGCTTTCACAGAAGGAAACTTAGTTTTGACAATGTGGTTCAGAAACTAGATAGCAGTGGGTGGATGGAATGTGTTCTCTTTATTTGAAAAAACAAAACATAAACTCATCTTCACAAAATGTGTCCTTGGAGAATGATAATGAAGTAAGGTGAGCTTACATAATAAAATAACATGTTGAAATTCTCAAGCATAGATAAATACTAAGTCCAGNCAGTACTTTATTTTGATCACAGAAGCAATGTTCAATTATACCTATCATGAATTAATCAGTCCATTATGTAAGTGACTTATTCTCAGCAAAACCAGTATTAGAAATAGCCCAGAGTGTCAGAGATAAAATCTGTGTTGCTTTCCTCTCGATTGTCTCCTGGAAGTCCCCCGGGCTTCTTCTTTTCTGGTTCCTGAAGGTGAAACACAGACTCTAAAGCTCATTAAAGCAGGGTACCCTCCATCTTCCAATGCTAATCCCAGGAAAAGCTGATTCACACTCTCATGCAAACAAGGAGGGATCCCTTAAGAGGCATGTGTGCCCCTCACCATTCACCCCTCCCTCCTTTCCCTTCTCCCTTTTCAATGGTCTAAGAAGTTGGTTCACTCATGGTGAAGATAAAATTTCAGAACATTCAGACAATGAAAAACTGCACAAATTAGGCTTAAGTGCTATAAACCATGTAAAAATTATTTGCTATACAAAAAACTATTGATTTTTTTTCTTGTGAAGGTGACGTTCACGTGTCAGCCTGACTGGGCTAAAGGATGCCCCAATATTGAGTCTGACATTACTTAGTTTCTGTGGTGGTGTTTTGGGATGAGATTAACATTTAAGCCAGAAGATGAATAAAGCAGATTGCCTTTCCTACTCTGGATGGGCCGCATCTAATCAGTTGAAGACTTGAATGGAACAAAGAGGGCTGAGTAAGAGGAAACTCCTGCCTGGGGGCCTTTGACTAGGGTTTCATCTGTTTTTCTTGCCTTTGGACTCAAACCAAACCAAATGCTTGGCTCTCCCTGGGTCTCGAGTCTGTGGGTCTCAGAAAGTGAAAGTGAAGTTGCTCAGTCGTGTCCGACTCTTTGCGACCCCATGGACTGTAGCCTACCAGGCTCCTCCCTCCATGAGATTCTCCAGGCAAGAGTACTGGAGTGGGTTGCCGTTTCCTTCTCCAGAGGATCTTCCCGACCCAGGGATCAAACCCTGGTCTCCTGCATTCCAGGCAGACACTTTAACCTCTGAGCCACCAGGAAAGTCTCTGCAGGTCTCACACTGGATCTAAATCACCAGCTTTCCTCTGGGTTTTATTTCTATGGAGAATTCTGACTGACACTTACTAGAGATTGTTCTTGTCTGTTCATTAAAACAGGTACTTCACTGACTTCTGGGCAATATTGGCCACACAGTAAGAAGTAGTTAGGGACTTCCCTGGTGCTCCTGTGGCTAAGACTCCATGCTCCCAAAGCAGGGGGCCTGGGTTCGATCCCTGGTCAGGGAACTATATCCCACATGCTGTGATGAAGCCTAAAGAACCTGTGTGCTACAACAAAGACCAACTCAGACAAATAAATAAATAAAAATTTTAAAAGAAAAAAAAAAAAACCCACACAGTAGTTAGAGCAGATAAACTGCAGTTGTCTCAAATGTGATACACATGGCCAGTCTTTCTCCTTCTCCAGTCTGCCCTTCATCCCTAACTGGTCAGTCGAATGATGCTCAGCTGTGGTTATTACAGATAAGGAAGACAAAGTGACCGGTCAGCCTCTCCCCTACAACAAGCACCTAGAAGACGGAAAACAGTAAATGTCCTCAGAGAATTCATCAGTTGGTCACGCGCTAAGGCATCCGAAAAAGACAACCTTAAACATCAGGTCCCTTTCAGCCTGGGAAGGACACCAGTCCTACAGGACTTGGATGAGGAACTGCTTGCCAATCACCCTGCTAGCAGGACAGAGGGGATGCCAGCCGGCCAGGGAGAAGTTGGTGAAAGCAGGAGAGAAGGCGTGCCATATGAGAGCTGGTGGGCCCTGGCCTGGGGAGCGCTATTTCCTTGAGCTTATGTTTCATCCATTCACTCCGTTTATTCACACAACAGTATTCACCAAGTGTCCGAGGCTCATGTTCCAGTGCCAGGAGCTCAAAAATACTGGCTCTGGGGTTAAACTGTCTGGACTAGAGACTAAAGAACAGAACACACAGAGCAAGCAGGCCTTGAGAACAGGCAGTGTGTGCCAAGAGCAGAAAGGGTCTCTTACAAGGGAGCAGAGGGGAGAACAGATATGCCTAGGGCTGGCGGATGGTCAGCAGGGGAGCCTCCCCATGGGAGGGGGCCCTAGAGACCTTCCTAGGTCTGTGCAGAAAGAGGGGTGGGGCAGGTCCACCTGTAAGAGCGAGGTGAAGCAGAGGGTGTGGCCGAGAGGCAGGTCTCCTCTCCCTGGTGAGGATGCAGAAGG
Source organism: Neotragus pygmaeus (assembly GCA_006410875.1). Classification (NCBI taxonomy): domain Eukaryota; kingdom Metazoa; phylum Chordata; class Mammalia; order Artiodactyla; family Bovidae; genus Neotragus; species Neotragus pygmaeus. The sequence continues at coordinate 1,258,653 of SJYV01025744.1, read as the reverse complement.
TTGTCATGCCAAAGGGGACAGGGCCAGGCAAAGAACTTGAACTTGATACAGGACCCCACAGAGGCAGAGAATCTTTAAGTATGCCACAAGACCTACATTTTAGAAAAATCAATCTGATAGCAGAAATTTAACGCAATTTCCTATTTTCCTGAATTTCTTTTTAAATTCTTTCTGTTTCACTGAAAAAAATCCAGATGTTGAATACAAAAGACCTTAAATAGTGGAAAGAGATGAAAGACCTTCATTTCCTCTCCCATGGTAGAGTCCTAAGTATATTCTTTATCTTTCCCACTAGATAAAAAGTTTCTAGACACAGCGATGATGCCTCACTCGGGATCCCCTGCTGTCCTGTGGCCTGCCCCCGACAGACTGTCTGCAGGGGGGGCCTGGCAGCTTCCGGGGGCTTCCCCGTAATGTCCCCCATAGAAACACAGAATAATCGGCTCCAGTTTCACCCACCTCATAAGAACTGATTCAAACGNAAAATCCTATGGATGGAGGAGCCTGGTAGGCTATCATCCATAGGGTCGCAAAGAGTCAGACACTACTGAGTGACTTCACTTTATTCTTATTTTAGATCTTTGTACTTCCCTTTCCCATTTACTTCCTTAGTATTTTTTGTTTGTTTGCTTCCTTTCCTTTGGGGTATTTATTCTCTCACTGGTGAAGGAGAGATTCGGTGCATTATGTAGCAAGGATAGAGGAGGATGGGAAACAAAATGGAATCAGTTTTCCTTCCTGCTGGCTACTCACATCCCCGGAACTGGATTTCTGCGACTATAGAGAGAGGCAGCAGTGCTGAGATTCTTCAGGGCTGCACTGTACTTAGGCGATAAAGTGGGCACAGAGTTTGGAAGGAAACCTTTATGCCCTCTTGCATAGGGCCCAGTATTTTGTGACTCTCAGAGGATTGGGACCTTAAGTTTGCCAGGCTCAGGTCATAGGGATTTATTGTGAGACTGTACCTGACAGTAAGGAAGGCAGCATATATCTCATGGGAATAAAGATCAGTAAACATAGCACACCACTCTTTGCAGAGACTGGAACTAGATTCAAGAATCTCTGAGGGGTTTTTATTTTATGTATTTTCATTTTTGTGTGTTCCTATTAATGGCCCTCGAAGCATCCCTGGGGTTGTTTGGGTTTTGTCTGTCTGCTTCTTTTTCCTCTTCCTGCTAGCTCTTTCATACATCTTCTACTCTGTATGTCCTTTGATCTATATCAAAGTGTTGATCTAGTCAAAACATCTATTCAATAGCTGAAATTATCTGCATTACACCTTGAAAGAGGAGACTAAATAGGAAGTCAGCTCATCATTTGACTTTGAGCTTAATTTCTGATTCTGTGCCTCTGCAAGCATTACTGTTTTTACTTATTCATTCATTCATCAGCTCTTCACTTGAGTGCCTTTCTCCTTTTTGGCACACTTCTCGATACTGGTGATAATACCTGGATCTTATACAAAAACAATCCTGTGTTCAAGATACTCATATTCTAGCAACATTCAAACTATTGGAAGTGGAAAAGAAGCTGAGACTTGAGTAGAATTGTAGTAGTTACTAGTATGATATCATTTTGAAAGTGATCAGAAAAATAGCAGATGAGAACATTGTGTCATTTCCAAGGCTCTTTGAGACAGATCCATGCTTTCATTGATCATTTGTAAGCATACGTAAGATACCTTATACATTTTCTCCCATCACACTTCTTCCTCCTGTATCCTACCGCCCTACAGAACCACTCTGTTTCCGTAGGTCATGGGTAACTTATCTATGAAGTTAATTTACGGGCTGAGGTGTGCTCATGGATTACTGCTTATGATGTCCAGGTATTGTTCGTATTTCAGCAGAGAGTTTCCCTCATCTTAACTCACCAACTGCAAAGCACCTTTGTGGGTAATTTTAGAACTTTTTAAAAAAAGGCTAATAGGGAAGCAATCTAGACAACAGACGATCTTTTGATTGCTTCTCAAATCTCCCCATCTATCTGGCTAATTGGTAAATACTCTCTAAAAGCCCAATCAAATAAGAAGTAAACTAAAGTCATTTCTGTTTTTCTGTCAACTGTTGCATATGTCCTACACCCTTTTTATTAAAAAAATACCATGAGCCAAAATATGATGAGATTATTCCCACATTATGCTCATTCATGACAAAATTTCTTGTGTTTGACATTATAAAGAAGCAGTCCTGGGTAAGATCTTTAAATGAGTTAGAACAAGCCATCATCAGTGAATAGCTGTTTAAGTAGACTTGCCACTCAATAACAGTGCTACATTACTTATCAGGCTGTTGTGACCGTTCCTTTTAGCATTCTTTTACCTTAATATTAGTGCAATGAACCCCAAGATTCACCACCCTAGGAGTTATTGGCTGCTTTGTGGGCAGAGCCAGCTTTCAAAAGCAATAGAAGCCTAGATCTTACTGTTTCCAACTGTCATTCTCCTGCCAACGCCCTTTTAAAGAGGGTTTGGGGTTCGCCTTTGCATTACATATGCATAACTTCCATTAGTGTTAATCACATGCTCCATTTTAGAGCTGTTTTGGCCCCTCCGGTTAAATGGGTGTTTAAACAGTTTTTAATGCATTATATGTACTTATTTTTTAAACGAATATTATATGCCCAATTGACTGGAATTAATACAAAGTCCATCAGGTGAATACAGATTTATAATTGTTTTTAAAGCATGTATTATTTACTCGACCAACCATGACAGCCCTTTTGGAGTCATTCCAGCTGAGAGGGGAAGTACATGTGTATGTCAATACTGAATAAGCCTTTATGAAATCTTTTAGTGAGGTTCTCTCAGTTAAGCTTAAAGCTTATCCAGCTATTTTTTCCCTCTCACTTTCTCTCTCTCTTTTCACAAACAAATTCTCAAAATATTGTTCACTATTTTTAGCTTGCATTATCAGCATCAGTGAACTAGGTAAAAGCTATGCAAAGGCCCGTTCGGTTCAAATAAACTCATTCAACAAGATATACAGTGTCTACAAAGCATTAGGCCCTGATACTGAAAAAGGAAAGATATACTCAGTTCTCAATTCATATGTAATTGACCTTCATCAGGAGTAGAATTTAATAAATTATTTCATTTTGCAAATTATCCAATCTGTCTAAAAATTTCTATAACCAAGCAACTGAAAAGAAATTAAATAGCTCCTGTTCTTGTCCCGGACATAAAATTAAACTCCAATTCACTCTTATTTTATTGCATTAAGCATGTTATGTATCTTTTCCCCCCTTCCTTGGTTTAGTAAGATTATTCCAAAATTGTTTTCCAAACTTTAACATATTTTTATTTGTACAGCATCATCCCTTTTTTACTGTAATAGTGATTGACTAATTAGTAGGACACCGGAATTCACTTCTATTAGCTTTTAAAAGTCAAGACAGATACATCATGCAGTTTTAGGGATGTATTAAGACCTTATGCCAGATGAAAGATGACCGCTTTAGACTATAATATAACTTTGTCTTATGGTTGGTAGAATTGAAATCCATATTATTTGTGAGAAGGAAATGCACTGCTTATTACCAGAAAAGAGCAGTACATAGACTTTCAGTTTCTGACAATGAAATTTAAGACTTTAAAAATTTCAGTAGTACTTTAGGGAGACCCTGACATTCTTTGCAGGTCAAAAATGAATGCACAAGAAAGACTGCATTTACTGAAGTGACCGAGAGTAATTCTTTCCTTGCTACATACATGTGAAGGTTGTTCGTGGGTGAGCACTGCAGCCTCTGTTCCAGAAACTGGCCGTGTTTGCAACTTCCCCTCTGGCTGGAGATCAGTCTGAGACTCTTGCTGGTAGAGCCTTCCTAGGTAGCAGGGCTCTGAACGCAGGTATGGCTGCTGCTGTTGTCTGGAGGTTCCTAAGGGGACTGTTTATTGGTGGTTCATAAGAACACCTTTGGGTGTTCTTGTATGGCTTTCACAGAAGGAAACTTAGTTTTGACAATGTGGTTCAGAAACTAGATAGCAGTGGGTGGATGGAATGTGTTCTCTTTATTTGAAAAAACAAAACATAAACTCATCTTCACAAAATGTGTCCTTGGAGAATGATAATGAAGTAAGGTGAGCTTACATAATAAAATAACATGTTGAAATTCTCAAGCATAGATAAATACTAAGTCCAGCAACTGTATTTACATCTGTATGACTTAGAGATTAATGCTTTTCCTTGTCTGATAGCAAAGGCTGCCAAACTTAATATTGTTACATATTGTATGCATTCCTTTTCTTTGGGGTTGTCTTATTGTTTAGCTTTCTTGTTCAAGCCTGTCCATCTTTCCTTTTCTTTCTTTCTTTCTTTCCATTCTCTTCTTCCACAAATACAGACTGTAAATTTGCTACATGACTTAGGCTCTGAATGAAATATGGTTCAGTCTTTAAATACTTCGTAGTTTAATAAGAACTATGAAAGTGAAAGTGAAGTCACTTAGTCATGTCCAACTCTTTGTGACCCCATGGACTGTAGCCTACCAGGCTTCTCCGTCCATGGCATTCTCCAGGCAAGAATATTGGAGTGAGTTACCATTTCCTTCTCCAGGGAATCTTCTCAACCCAGGGATCGAACCCGGGTCTCTCACATTAGAGGCAGACGTTTTAACCTCTGAGCCATATGAAAAATATAACAATTCAACATGATAAGTGTATAAGTATAGTTAAGTATCAGTAGGATGATGTTAGCTGGGATTCATTGGTGGCTTGAATATATTTTTTATTTGTTTAATATGGGCTTTTATACGTTGGTCAACTTTTAGCAGAGTCTTTCTTCAATTGAAAAAAGACATTTTCCTGGAAGGATCAAAATGATTCTATTAAAAATTATAGAAAAGTTCCCCAAATGCCTCTGAGTGTGTATCTTGGTAATAGATATGCATTTTCAAGAATATAAAAATGTAGTTGACAAATTCTATACAGTAAAAGTGTTATAAATATATATACCTATATATATATATAGGTATGTAATAGCTTGACCTCAAGTTGGGAAGTATTATCATTACCAAACCTAACCCACCAAAGTATAATTTACAAAAAGTAAAATAAAACTTTGCATCATATTGTAAGAAGATGGTAAAAAATATTTGCTCTGCATTTGCTCCCTACCTAAAGAAAATGCCTTTTGAAATTGGTCATAACTTAGAGGAAATATATCTGGAGAGGAGAAATCTTTTTTAAAATATCTCACATTGTCAGCATTTTGTCACTATTTTATAAGCAACTGAGTTCCATTTCTATACACTTGTCTCACAGTGCAAAGTCCTTTGTGAACAGGCCACACTCTTCTCACACTTACAGGTCCCCACAGCATAATCACGTTGATTAACTGACCTGGATCAGTAATTGTTACACTTGAAGAACTCTATAAACTTGAACAGAGAAGTGACTGGTAATGTAACATTGGCCACAGAGACTGACATTTTCTTTTTTTGTTGTTGTTTGCTTGCTTGTATCTTAAAATTGTTTTACAGTCTCTAGTCATTTCCCACTTGAAAGAAATGTTACTAAAATGTTTTATTAAAATAAACTGTTTTCACATTCAGCATTAGCTGGAATAAACTCAAGATTATACTGAATTTTTATATTAGGTAGGCAACAAAGTGATAATTTCTTGTACAGGCCTTCTCTGCTGAGTTTAAGTAAATATAGTTCAGTAAATAAAAGCATCGGCATCAAAGCAGTGCTGCTGTTGCATTTTAGAAAAGGAATTTAGATAAAGTTGTGATTATTTTTATTTATTTATATCAATACTTTGTACATGTCTTCCCTCTGTTATGCAGATAGTGGCTTCCATGAAAGCTTTTCTGGCTATAGAACAGAACAAAACACATAGAACCTAACAAACCAGAAGTATATTTTACAAAAGAATAAAATAAGACTTAGCATCTATATGGCTATAAAAAGTATTTCCACTTCATTTTCTCACCACCTTTTAAAAAATCCAGGTATTAAAGTGTACACATTCCTATAAAGTTTTTTTCTGAAAATATATATTTGAATATCTTACTTTATTTTTAAACATTTCTAAATGTTTGTCAAATTATTAACAGCTACCAAGCTGATTTGAACAAAAAGAAATAAGTTGGACATGATTAGATATATCCTCCAAAAGTCGTTTCCTTGAGAAACAAGAAAATACTTTCAGAGTTTCAGAGAACAGAAACAGCAAATACATTTTAAGGAGCTGAAGTATTTTCTTTCTTTCTCNAGCTACCAAGCTGATTTGAACAAAAAGAAATAAGTTGGACATGATTAGATATATCCTCCAAAAGTCGTTTCCTTGAGAAACAAGAAAACACATTCAGAGTTTCAGAGAACAGAAACAGCAAATACATTTTAAGGAGCTGAAGTATTTTCTTTCTTTCTCTCTCTCTCAGAAGCCCCTGAAGTCGACTCTGCAGCTGAGCTGATTTCATGTTAGAAAGCTGTCCTAAATACACACTGACAGAGGGGCCGTGAGAATGGACACAGAGCTGTCTGCTCTCTCACACATGCCACCGCACATACTCTCAGGTTCTGAATTGTTTAAGAACACTAAGCAAGGAGTCCTCAAGCCTGTTGTTAAAATACAGTCTAGTTAAGATGAATGTAGATGCCTATGCCTAGACAAATGTGTATCTGGAGTCTGAAAACAGTCTACCTGATATATAGGTGATGCATATTAGAAAACTATAGAATCACGGCTAGCATCTTTGTTGGTTAAATAAATATTCTGGTGAATAATGTGATTGACCCAGGGGAAAAAAATACTGGTATAAAAAGGGAGCAGATATGCTTCAACTTGGTATGATTGCTTTGGAAGGTGCTTTCTTAATTTCTTTGAGTGGTACAATGAAGTGCTGAGAAGAATCTACAGCGATACAAAGAAACAGAGTTCCTATATATCTTTATTGAATGTAACACAATATAATCAAAGAATGCACATAATTAAGTGCTTAAGCTCAAAGCATCTTTAAAGCAGGAATTCTGCTGATTTTTTATTTTATGTGATTGCTTACGGATTAGTTCTCTATTTGCTCCTAAAGAATATACTTAAACACTCAATCAATGAATAACCTACAGCAGTTTGTTGTAGATTCAATAATGGGGAATGGTGCATTGTACCAGGATAGTCAGATATACCCAAAGGGAGTGTCAGTGGTCAAAATGCTTCCATTGCCAGAAGGTAGTCTGAAAATGGTCTGGAAATTCAATACAGCATTGACCCTACATTGTATACATGATCCACAGTCAGTTTCTCAAGCATACTTGTAGTTTTAAAAAGGAACCATTGAAAAAAAAAAAAAAAGCTGGAACTTAAAAAAAAAAAAGTCTATTTTAAATGAGTTGGTTTTTGTGAATAGTTGATTTGAAATGTATTTGTCCAAATGAGCTAAATGGAAAAATCATTTTTATTTCAGGTTAAATGCGTCTAAAATTATTTTATTTTCTTTAAAAATAATATAATATAAAGTTTTAAAAATAACTTAAAAATTTCAAGTTATGTACTGATATTTCTATTTGTGAGAGTATAGTTAAATGCTCATCTATTCCATCCTCATAAAGCCTCCTAATTATCAAACAATAGCCATATATGACTATATATCTTGTGATATTGATCTAATTTCTATTAGTTTTTTTCTTTATTTTACCGGTTGATTCAGAAAAAGTGGCAAGTTTTCTAACAAAATAGATTAGAGCCATTTACCAAATCTCATATGGCTGTGTTTGCTTTTCCTTCCTTCTGAGAATTGTCAGTATATTTTATTAAACAATTAACAACTTTACATCCTGTAATTAATTATTAGAGATTTTATTTTCTGTAGTTATTTAAGATTGTTTTAAGATGACACCTTTTTATTTTGAAATTGGAATAAGATTAGAAATTATGATTATCACTAGTAGAAAAAAATTATTTTGGAATATGCTTAATTTGAGAATTCAGTATTTTCTTGTTATCTTCGTACACTTAGAGTTCCTTTTCAGTTTTAATAGACTGAAGAAGTACATTAAAATGATGTCACATCAGTTAAATCTTAGTTTTTGTAAGTTTTATGATCCTTTCTCATTCTCAAAATTATAAGGATGGCCATATTTGGGTTTTAAGAACTGCAAGTATAGCTGTATGTGTAATAGTAATGTATATTATATATAGTTATATAATGTCTGTCCTTTTTGAGATTGCACCCAAGTGCTACATTTCAGAATCTTTTGTTGACTATGAGGGCTACTCCATTTCTTCTATGGGATTCTTGCCCACAGTAGTAATGTAATGGTCATCTGAATTAAATTCACCCATTCTTGTCAATTTTGGTTCAATGATTCATAAGATGTTGATGTCTTCTCTTGCCAACTCTTGCTTGACCATTTACCTTGATTCATGGACCCAACATTCCAGGTTCTTATGCAATATTGTTCTTTACAGCTTTGGACTTTACTTTCCACACCAAACATCCACAGCTGGGTATTGTTTCTGCTTTGCTCAGTCTCTTCATTTCTGGAGCTCTTAGTAATTGTCCTCCGCTCTTCCCCAGTAGTGTATTAGACACCTTCCAACCTGGGCTAGGGGACTTATCTTTCAGTGTCATATCTTTTTGCCTTCTTATACTGTTCATGGGATTCTTGTAGCAAAAATATTGGAGTGGTTTGCCATTCCTTCCCCCAGTGGGCCACATTTTGTCAGAACACTCCACTGTGACCTGTCCATCTTGCATGGCCCTGCTCATAGCTTCACTGAGTTGCACAAGCCTCTTTGCCACAACAAGGCAGTGTCTGCGTATACATATATATTTAATAAGCATATGCTTCATTATTTCACCTGGAGGATAATTGTGTACATGAGATGGAAATTCAATATAATCTGGAAACTGGTACTAAAATCTTAGTTTTGCATTTATGGCTATTTGATCAAATGGCACATCAAAATGGCACAGATGAGTCATAGAATCATCCTGTGATGTTGATGAAAATAAAATTCCTTATTACACTTTAGACAGCATGCTGATTTTTGTCATGTAGATTTCATATATTAAATTTCAACAAAGCTTGGTTATAATAATTTGAAGATTGATTTTTTCCACATTGATTGACAGATTTACTTTTTGCATTAGATCTTATAACTCAACAATTGATATAGTTCATTAAGACCCCTTTACAAACTCTGCAAAAGAAAGGTACTATTTATGGAATTACTGATGGAGAAACAGTGGTATTATAAAGTTAATCATTCCACACACTGAAATAAGTTAATTTTAATGATTCATTGGTTTTTCTATTTGACTTTTTTCTACTTTTAAGATAAAGGCTATTCTTGTCTATAAAATGATTTAGCTGATCTTAACCTGCCTTTGAAAGATGTGAATGTGATAAAAATATGCAAAGTGCCTGGAATTGGGGTAGGCCCAGAGTTAGACACGTAACAAATGCTAACTCTCTTTCCCCATTTATCATAAGAATTCTAATGTTTTGTGCCTTTTTGTGAGAAAAGACCAGGTTTTGTAGTTTGGACAAACCACCTGGGATGTTATAATGTCCCTTGAAAATTACACAGGCTATAGTACAAAATTTGCAGGAGGATTAAGAACTTAAAGTACCAGAAAAATCTTCACTTTTACCTTAACTCCTAACCATAACTTAATAATAATGATCCCGAATCTGTTTTTTTCTAGTTTTAAACAAAATTATAGGTTCCAAGAGGGCAGCAATGTGCATGTGTCCTGTTTGCAGCTGTTTATCCAGTTCCAAGCATACAGTAGGTACTTAATAAATATCGGTTACATAAATGAGCAAAAACACTGTAATTTTTCTTTATTTTCTGTCTTTATAAAGTCATATAAGTTAATTAAAATTCATTTACTAATCTTGTGATATTTCCAAAATAAGTAAAACATTCTATTTCAACACTGACTTATTTCTCCAATTACTGTTTCCCATAAGAGTGAAACTAAATCTCCTATGGTCATGATTCAGGCTCTTGATTCTAAGGAATCTCTAACCTGCANTGTGATATTTCCAAAATAAGTAAAACATTCTATTTCAACACTGACTTATTTCTCCAATTACTGTTTCCCATAAGAGTGAAACTAAATCTCCTATGGTCATGATTCAGGCTCTTGATTCTAAGGAATCTCTAACCTGCATTTCTTATTTTCTGCTCACCCCACTGAATGGTATTATACCTAGCACAATATTCCTACCTCAACTGCTGGACTTGTAAGAGCTTAATGATATTGATTTATGCATTATCATTTTTTAAATAGCTCTCTTTAAAACAAAGACCTTATCATCAATGTTTGCAGATAGGACCTTCCAAATGATTCTTCGTGTACCTAGATATTAGTGTCTGCTCTACTTTCACTGATGCAAATATTTACTAAGAAGAGAGAGAAAGAAAATAACCTTTTGCCCTTTTTTTTTCCTTTTCTGAAACCTAAAAGCATTTTGTTTTCTAGAGCTCTATAAAAGTTCAACGCATAAAAGGTTAGGAGCCTGACTTTTTTCTGTCGTGTATATCTTTGAAAAATTGGTTTATGAAGAGTCATACATCATGTAGCCAGACATATGAGAATAGTTAAAGATTAAGGTAAATAGACAAATTGAACTGCTTTAAATCATTTTCCTTGTTTCAGTTTTATGAAGGAGCTTATGAACAAAAGCTGACATTAAGCAATCACAATGGGCTCTTCTCTATGTTTTAGACAGTGGTAAAGACTTTAGTGTCAAAGAGTGTTGCATCACCAATAGTTACATCAATTTGATTGGTGTCCAGATTTCAAAAATGTTACCTTGTCAAACCATAACCTTTTCCAAGTCTTTCATTTGTCATGGTTTTGTAGATTATATCATTTGTTTTATATTACCTGTATCAGAAAGCATGGATCATGGATTATAAGATTTTTTTTATTATATATTGGTTGTTTTTGTTTTTTAAATAAAATTAATACTGTAGGCATTTATGTTCAAAAGAGACTAATCAAATATTTTGGAAGGAAGTTTGATTTCATGCAACAAACATTACAGTAACTCTGCCTAAGGAGACCTTTGGTTCCTTTTCACTAAAAAAGGAATTTTCAGAACCATTAGGTTAACATTTTTAATAAATTGAATAAATATACTGAACTTTTCCAAGGTATCTAATACACTAATATCCTGTGGAGAGAAGCTGGCTGTTGGACTTTAAGGTAAGTTGCAGGAATTTGCCTAGTGGCATGGTGACAAGCCCCTACTCTTATGAAAAGTGCTATGGGATCTTTAATGTCCACGCAGGGGAGTAGGATTTAAGATTTTGTGGTCTCATTTGAAAGACCCCTACATAGTAAACTGCATGGGACTCAATTTATCTACCTAGAAAGGAAAGAAGGCTTTGTAGCCCCTGTACCTATAAATCTAAGAAATGCTGTGAATATATGCCTTCATATTCATGCAGCACCAATCTCCTTCTTAAAAAATAATAAAAATAACAAGGTCTATGATCATCAGGTTGATATAGATAAAAATCCATTAACTTTTCATCATTATCACAGCTCTTATATCAAAGTGCAGACATTCATGGGGCTAGCTCACCTCCCCTGGTAGCTGTGCAAAGAGCCAGATGAAGATCTTTTACATACTTCTTTGTTGGTTTGCCTTTTAAAGTGTATGTGGTCGATTTAGAAACTGCTGATGGTCAAAATGTAATTTAAGAAGACTACAAATATTTGCACAGGTATGTGAGCCCAGCTTATAAGACATCCAGCTAATAAGTTTTCTCATGCCCTTAAGTAATAGGTCTGATAGGAAAAAGAATAACTTCCAGAAAATGTTGATCAAGTTTATTGCTGAGCTTGGTGTGATTCTCTGTGGGATAACACATATGTTTATGCCTAGTCTGGAGACTAACATATCTATTAGGCATTTCAGAAATGATAGGTTTTTTTCCTTTTGGAATATTCCAGTTGCCACAAATATATATATATAAGAAATAGCCTTATAAAGCTTGCTGAGATATCTCAGGATGTAAATATATGAACTGTTTCTCAATAAGAAATTTTACATAAAGGAAAAAAACACCATCATGTGTGTTTGATAAAACAGCATTTTTGAGGTGGGGACTCTTTCTGGGATTGCATACTTCTAGCAATTTTATCCTCCGGAGAAGGCAATGGCAGCCCACTCCAGTCTTGCCTGGAAAATCCCATGGACAGAGGAGCCTGGTGGGCTGCCGACTATGGGGTTGCACAGAGTCAGACACGACTAAAGTGACTTAGCAGCAGCAGCAGCAACAATTTTGTCCTGTCTCTCTCTTTGTCATATCTGCAAGCACACACACACACACACATTAAGAGTGTATGGGTTTTCTTTTTCTTTTTTTTTTTAAGATATTTTTGAAGTAAACCATTTTTTAAAAAAGTCTTTATTCAATTTGTTATAACATTGCTTCTGTTTTATATTTTAGTTTGTTGGACCTGAGGCATGTGGGCTCTTTACTCCCTGACCAAGGATCCAAACCCTCTGCATTGGAAAGGGAAGTCTTAACCGTTGGCTTACCAAGACACACACACACATACACACTCACACATGTGTTTGCACACACTTACACACAGTTTTGATTCACTTAAGGGATGAGATATTTGTGTGTTTGTTTTTTTAGGTCAGGTGAGCTAAGTGACTTCTTTATGTGATACAGTTTATGCCAGCATAACATATGACAATAAATCCATGATTTCTGATTTCTCTGCTACACATTCTGCACATCAACCTAGAAAGATATACCTATTATCTAAAGTTGAATACACATGTCTTCTCTGTAGCTGTTCCTTCTGACCACGAAATTCTATTTCAAAAAATAAGTAAAACCAGTATTTTACAGAATTTCTTTCATTTTTCCACCAGACCCATTCTGGTCCAAAGTACTCATGACCAAAATGGGATTTATTGGTGAAATGGCAGTTGAAGCTAAGAGAAAACAAAAATGTTTATTTACTCATTTGATTGGATCTTTATTGCTCACCTTTAAAATTAATACTTTGGCCACCTCATGTGAACAGTTGACTCATTGGAAAAGACTCTGATGCTGGGAGGGATTGGGGGCAGGAGGAAAAGGGGACAATAGAGGATAGGATGGCTGGATGGCATCACTGATTCGATGGACGTGAGTTTGAGTGAACTCTGGAAGATGGTGATGGACAGGGAGGCCTGGCATACTGCGATTCATGTGGGCACAAAAGTCGGACACAACTGAGGGACTGAACTGAACTGAACTGAACTGAAAATTAGTTGTTTTTACAGACGTCAGATTCACCAAATTCCCACTGTTAGTGAAAACAATGTAAGTTCAATATTTCATTGTACATTATTGTATTGAGCATAAACCACCTTTCTTTTTAAGGTGTGGTCATTAGTTAAGTTGTTATCAACTATCCCGGCATTTAAACTATTAAGACATATCCTGAAATACTATAAAGTTGGACAACATATCACTGAAGCAACAGTCTAATAACATTAATGCACTATTTTACCTGTAAAAACCTTAGATCATTGTACATTTCTCAGGTATGCTTGATCACAGAATGATATTCAAACATTTTTAAGTTTAAGAGCACATTTAGGTCATTTGTGATGACGGCTATACTTTAAAGTTTCCTAGTATTGGCTATAAAGCAAGTGTCAGTGAGCTTGCATGCATACAAATGGCTTTTCCGCCTTCCACGAGGTGTTTCAGGGCAGTGGGCACTAGAGGGTGCTGTTGGAGCTGATACTAACCGTAACACACCTGAACTTGTGCTTTCAAAATCAGTCCTACCCAGATCCAAAAATGTTTCTCGTGATATACTATATTATTATTAGTCTTTAACATTAGATTCTGTGAATGTCATCAGCATAACTTCCAAAACAAGTTACAAGGCAGTAATGAAAGCAAAGCTCTCCATAACTTGGCAATTATTGTTGTTGAAATCAGGATTCTCCTCTCCCTCCTTGAATAATACTCTTCCAGGTTTTCTTCAGGATGTGTATATAGGCTGGTAATACTTTTTTATAAGTGGGAAGAAAAATAGGCTTGTTAGGCAATTAACATTTTCTCTGGACTTTAAACATGCATAGCCACCAAAGATCGTTCCTTAAAAGAAATGTGTCAAGAGGCTGCGGGTCTAACTTTTCTCCTGGTGTTTGTGAGAAATCGCGGGCATTCAAAAGAGGCTTGCACTAGAGAATACACAAACCTTATGTCAAAAATGTTGCTTTATATGAAAATGGAAGAATTATCTCCTCCCCCTGCCCCCACCCCCTTGGTAGTTATTTATAAAGGCGTTACTGTAGTTGCCTTTCTTAGACCTTCCGTGAAGGCATGATCAGACTCAAGCAGGCAGCTATTTCCCTTTAATTTTCCACAGCAAACCAGTAATGCTTATGATTATTGTGAAGTCAGGAAAAGTTTAGTTTCATCAAGTGACATGTAGTGATACAATTAGTTACTTAAGCGCTTCTCAAAAATGTTTCACCGTGGAACCTACTTTGTCAGATGCAGCTAAATATTAGCATCTCATATTAAACACAAGCGTAGAGCTGCCTCGTGGAAAGCACAGCTGACAGCTCTCAACATGAGCTGAATGATCACTCTCAATTGTAATCGATTCTGTAAGTACTAAACACAAACCCCCAGGCAATTGAAGAAAATAGGATGATGAAGGACTGCAAACTAATATGTTACACATCTTCATTGATTAGACATTGATTAACCATTATTTTCCTGAATGACAAACAGCTAGTGGTAAAGTAACTGAGGCTTGTGATTTATTTACATCTTAGACAGAGATGACTTCTTTATTCAACTGATTGTGAGCTGGTGCTAAACCAGGACACAGTGAGAATTTGACAATCTGAGCTGCTATTTTCTTCCTTTTTTCTCTCTTTTCTCCTTTCTTTCTTCCCTCCCTCCACCCCTTCTGTCCTTCTCTCTCTCTCCCTATTTCTTTCTTTCCTTCCTTCCTTCCTTCTTTTTTATTATCCTCTCTGGTGGTCTTAAATTTCTGGCATGTTTCCATTTGAAACAAATTTAACTAGACTTAACTGAATTGCAAAATATAGAACATGTACCTGTGGTTTAAATACATTTAAAGAGAAGATCATTTTATAGACTTGGTATTTACAAGCATATTGATCAGTGTTTATTGAATTTTTAATTTACTTCTCTCTTTTCTTCAATGCCTTATTGGCAGTTATACACAGTTTTAGAATGAGTGGGATAGGAGTTTGTTGGTATCTGTTGCTTATTTTTCTTCTGGGAAGCATTTTGCCTTAGAACTGTATGATTCATACAAAGAGGCAAATATTTTACAGTTTAAATTATTTTTGGTTCATCTAAAACTGATATATTTATTATGGACAAACTTGGATTTATGTAGCAAAATCCTGTGGCAGTATAGTTAAAATTTTAAAATCTATTTCAATAGCTGTTAAACAATACACAATGGAAAATTTTGCTTCTAAGTTTTTAGGCAATCTCTTTTCTATTATAAAGTAGTAAAGAGAGCAAGATATTCATTGACGTGAACTGCACTATTACTGAGTTAAAACTAAATTATAGTAAGACTAGCATTATTANGATTTATGTAGCAAAATCCTGTGGCAGTATAGTTAAAATTTTAAAATCTATTTCAATAGCTGTTAAACAATACACAATGGAAAATTTTGCTTCTAAGTTTTTAGGCAATCTCTTTTCTATTATAAAGTAGTAAAGAGAGCAAGATATTCATTGACGTGAACTGCACTATTACTGAGTTAAAACTAAATTATAGTAAGACTAGCATTATTATTTGGAGAAGGCAATGGCACCCCACTCCAGTACTCTTGCCTGGAAAATCCCACGGATGGAGGAGCCTGGTAGGCTGCAGTCCATGGGGTTGCGAAGAGTCGGACACGACTGAGCAGCTTCACTTTCAGTTTTCACTTTCACGCGTTGGAGAAGGAAATGGCAACTCATTCCACTGTTCTTGCCTGGAGAATCCCAGGGACGGGGGAGCCTGGTGGGCTGCCGTCTATGGGGTCACACAGAGTTGGACGTGACTAAAGTGACTTAGCAGCAGCAGCAGCATTATTGTTATTATTATTATTGCTTTCTAGAGCATTCTTGTGCATTTTGAAGGTTTGTGGGAAATATTATTTATAAGTAGAAATAATTAAGATGTTCTGACATTCATCATAAGGGTCATAATAAAGACTTTTGATGTTCAAGAAAGCATAATTTACTTCTCCATTGGAATTTGATTGTAAATTAGCACTAATTAATGTTCACTTAAGTGTTACAGATGTGTGATATATCTAGTTAGTTACCAAAGGGGTAACAGTAGAAAATTTGTTCTATAAAAGTATATGAGTTTAGAATAATGATTAGTTTGTCACTTAAAAAATAAGACAAATTCATTATAATTTCTAGTGTTACAAGTCAATGTTAGCACTTGTATAACTTAGGGAAAAATTAGTAAACCATATCACTTCAACATAGAGATGCATTCAACACCACCCTTATTAGTTACTGAATTATTAGATATGTTATTGTGGAATTTCATTGTCATTTTCCCTTTAATGTAATTCTATCTCTAGGTTAATAAATCAAATGTTCTTTATGGACATTACCTCTTTATCATAATATAACAATGTGGATATGCTTTTCCCA
Organism: Neotragus pygmaeus; assembly: GCA_006410875.1. Taxonomy (NCBI): domain Eukaryota; kingdom Metazoa; phylum Chordata; class Mammalia; order Artiodactyla; family Bovidae; genus Neotragus; species Neotragus pygmaeus. Next base: position 1,242,016 of record SJYV01025744.1, on the reverse strand, counting down.
GAGCAAGTTCTATCAGCTTCATCTAAGACACAGGGTCTTTGTGCACGGGTATATTATTATTATTAACTCAAGTCTTTTAAAGATTTGTTTTACAGTTTCAGAATTTTAATCACGGGGTAGAGAGAAAAATATGCGATCTTTGCATCTGTATCTTTAAAGTTAATAATTGGAAGCCTGGCCTAATTGTTAAAGATATCCAGCTGTATTTCAAGGAAAACAGTCTTAAATTTTAAAAGAGGAAAACTATCAGTTGGGAAATATGTGGTGCTTAAACTTTTACAAAGTTTGAGGATGAGCTTGACTCATCAGTTGCCCTTAGTTAAAATACATCAGTGAACCCATGCTAATTATGAATCAACTCCTTAGTATTATTTTTGAGGCTACATTCCCTTTTAGCTTTATACAGTGCTCAGAACATAGGGAAGGGAAATAGTTGATTGGCTAGTGGAGCATGAAGAAAGAACAAATGAAAAACCATCCAACAGCCATATCCCAGAGGGAGCTCGGAACCCTAGAAAGAAGTCTAATAGTGTGTTGTTTCCTTGTCCATCTGTGTGCAGGTGAGAGCATCACTGCAGGGGTCTGTGTGTAAATGTATAAATCAGAAACCTGAAATTTCATAGAAGCAACCACGGTGTGATGTTTGCACAGCAACTCCCTTTCAGAAAAATAAAAAGTGCCTTCTTGGGCGTTGGCTGTCTTTTCGTCTAAGTGTGTGTGTCTGCATGCGCACGCACACACACAGAGGCTTATGTGGAGCTGAGTGTGCTTCAGTTTTCTCAAGCATATTTAATATCTTTAAAATTTTAAATGAAAATGTAGCTGTCAATTTTAAACTAATTTGGATGGACAGCAATAAAATGCAAACCTCACTTCAAATTAGAATTTTCAGTGAGGATTTCTAATGGAAAGTAATTGCTGACAATAGGAAATGACAAATTACTAATTACTTAGTTCAATTAGACTTTTGTGCCTTTGGTCCTAAGTGGCAAGCATACAGCAAATCTTGCACTTTTCTAACAATTAATGACACTAAAACTATTTAAACTGCCAACAGATGTGAGTAAGAAGACATGAATTGAAACTTACTTAATTTACATACTATCCCTATTTTGTATCAAGTAAATGGTGTTTAATTTTTATGCCACAATTAAATATTACTGGTACAGTGCAATTTTCACAGTACTCCATAGGCCAAAATATCACTGCTCAAAATCTGGTCAGTGCTAATGCTTCCTTTTCTCTTATCACAGCAGTATTTCTTTTTAAAAGATTCTTGGAGTATAGGTTTTTATCTATGTGGTTGGTATTCATGGCTACACATCAGTGTTAATTAAATAGCATCCTCACTTTTTTGCTTCTCTTTTCTTTATTTTTATTTTTTGTCTATTCTGCTCACCTTTAATATCCTAATGATTTATGTAGAATCCATATATTTTTCAATCCCTATCTTCCCCCGAAGACTAACTCAGGTGTGATTTTGGGAGAGAATTTTTCTTTAAAAGTAAACTTCCTTAATTGCCTCTGGACTGTTGACTTCTGACGGTAGCTTACGGGGAACTTAACTTGGTATTTGTAGTGCTATCATCTTGGGTCATTTTGATTTTCCAAATATAGGATTGTTTTTAATGTTCCCAGTTATAATCAGAAAGATTTTTTTCTCTGTAGGTCAGCAGTTCAGTAAACCTACTGAAGATACATGTGGAGTGTAAAGAAAAAAAGAAAGGCAAGGGATCCAGTTATGTTTATAATGATTCATTTCCTTATTAAGACCTAAAATATATTCTTTATTCAGAGCATGTATAAAAGTATTTGCTTGTGAAATGAAAATAAAAATGCTGATCACTATCGAAGCAAATTCACCTAACATTTTGAACCTACAGAGAAAGGGCAATAATTTTAGGCAACCAAACTAGCCACAAAAGTAAACAAAACAGGATGCCATAGAAAAACAGGATACGTAACAACACTAGTCAAGTTAAAGGCTTTAAAAACTCACTGCATAACTAAGCAAAGAAGTGAATCAAGTATAGAAGCCCGAACTGGCTGTTAAATCCCACAGTTCTCCTCTGGGAATTCCTTTAGCCCATAAGATTCTCTGGATGTCACTAAGAACTCAGACATCAGTATCCCAGTTGCCTTTCCCAGTGTTCTTAATAAGACTGCAAGCATCCTACTCAAATTAAATATATCTTATATTTGTCTCTTAAAGATTAAGATGACATGTATTCTGCATCTTATTAATATTGCACCTTTAGTTCATTAATTGGACGAACTGAAGCTTTTATGATTTAATTCTCTTGTAAATAAAGAAAAATGTAAATAGATTTTGTTTTATCATATTAATGGAAGGATAAGGCAAATTGGAGGGGCCTGTGTCTTGAGAACAGACATATAACAAATGCTTTTTCCAAGGCTTCAGCTTGATTTTTGCAGCTTTTTTTCCCTCTGAGATTCCTGCAATTAAGCTATTGTTTGGAGGCAACACTGTAAATTAGATTCAAATAACCAAGGGTAGTTTTTGGACAAACCTCTGTTGTTTCACCACAGCTGTAGTTTTCTTTTCTCATGAGCCCTGTGAACTTTAAGGGCTAGAAATATAACAGAGAGCATAGTAGATAATAGAGGAAAAAGGAAAAGCTTAGGCAGGGGGTAGGAGGCCTGGGCAGGGACAGAGGAAAGAAAGACTTTTCACAAATCATAAGAAAAATGGCACTGGCATTGTGCCTAAAAAAAGATAACTTGGAGAAGAGGCAACAGCATCGATAGACTTAGCAAGTATATTTAGAGCAAGAATGAGAGGAAGAAAGAAGTGGCCTAATTAGAAGAGAGGGAAAGGGGGAGAGAGGGAAAGGGAGAGGGAGCAAGAGTGCAAAGGAAGTGTCAGAAAAACCCAGAAAGTAATGAACCTAGGGAAATTAGCAAAATGTATGTGGAGCTTAAGGATGTATCCTCACTCATGCCACAGTGCATCATGAGAATAGACTGTTTCGGTTGATTTAAACATCCAAGGAATGCATCATTTTTTTCGTAGTTTCCAGCATTATTACTGAGACACAGACAACATATAAATATCACTTTAGTAATCTAGATTCCTTTTTTGTAGCTACATGAGAAATTGAAAGGTATGACATATCCATATATTATGTTTTATAAATTATATGAAAGTGCCGTATACTTACTTCTGTATACTTTGTATTAAGTACAGATCATCCTGGGCTTCCAGGGTGGTGCTAGCAGTAAAGAACTCACCTGCAGGAGACATAAGAGATGCGGGTTTGATCGCTGGGTGAGGAAGATTCTCTGGAGTAGGCAATGGCAACCCACTCTAATATTCTTGCCTGGAGAATCCCACGGACAGAGAAGTCTGGAGGACTATAGTCCATAGGGTCACAAGTTGGACACGACTGAAGTGACTCAGCATGCACATGCATCATCCTAGACTTAAAATTATCCTAGACTTAAAATGATAAATCTATCATAAGTTGAAAAATTAATAAGCTGAAAAGTGAAAGTGAAGTCTCTCAGTCATATCCAGCTCTTTGCGAGTAGAGAAGCCTACCAGGCTTTTCCATCCATGGGATTTTCCAGGTAAGAGTACCAGAGTGGGTTATCATTAATAAGCTGAAAATGCATTTAATACACCTAACCTATCGAACGTCATTGCTTAGCCTGACCTACCTTAAATGTACTGAAAGCACTAACATTAGTCTACAGTTTGGCAAATATCATCTAACACAAAGCCTATTTTATAATAGCATTGGAAATCTCATGTGATTTATTGAATGTTATACTGAAAGTGAAAAACAGTATGCTTGTGTGGGTACAGAATGTTTGTAAGTGTATGAGTTGCTGACTGGGAGCTACTGCTCGCCACCCCACCCAGCATCAAGAGAGAGGACTGTACCACACAGGGCTAACCTGGGCAAGAATCACAACTCAAAATCTGAACTACAGTTTCTACTGAACGTGTATCACTTTCTCACCACGGCTAAAGTTGAAAAATCAAAAATTGAACCAAGTCAAGTCAGGGACAGTCTGTACATTTTTCACCAACATTCTGTGCTTGGTGAAAATTTTGAAAAAGTTTTGAAGCTCCTAAACTTTTGAGCCCTTAATTATATTTTTAAAATATGGAAGCATGTTGAATTTTCCAGGAGGTTTTGAGAGAACTGTCTAGTTTTTCTAAGATTGATACTTTAATGAATATATATGTATATATGTAAACTTATAGGAAAAAAAATTTTCTTAAGTTGCATTTTCCACATGAAGACCTTACTTAGATAATTATGCTTTCTGTTTTTATTGTTAATTGTATTTCAATTTAGGAATGCTAAAGGTGGATTCTGGTCAGTTGTATGATCTTTCTAGACAGGCACCCAGAAGCTGAGAAGATTGTCATCAGTCATTTCCTTCCTTCTTTCTTTACCTTCTTTCCCTTATTTTTGTATGCACTGGGCCTGTTGGCATGCCTTGCCCACTGAAGGGATTGAATGTTATTCCAAATACGTTTTTGTACCTTCATGGGGTGAATGGATAAGGGCAAGATTTCCTTGAAATGATCTTTGGAAGGTGCTATAGAATGTTCATTAATTTGTATCATTAAAGCAGCTCTAGCCATCTAGATGCTGGTTAGCGGTAGACTTGTTCTTGATATGTCTGCTTCAGATTTTGGGTCAGGAAGCCTTTGAACAGTTGGGATAATGTTCTGGCAATTTCCATAATATGCAGCAACTTGACTTGTCCCATGGATGGTTGATTCACTTAAAAAGCTGGCTGGACACTGATTGCAACTGGTGAATTTCTTATTGGAAAGTTGTCCAATGCTAGCACACATTTTGATGGACATCTACTTCTGTATCTCTCAGAAGCTGAGGATTAACATAGCAAGTATTAAGATGCCTACCAATTGGTTGTGTCTTATCATCTATCATTTTTGTTTTCTTGTAAACTATGATTTGCCTTCTTTAGAGTTTTCCTTTTCAGGGGGTATTATATGGAACAAAAACAAAGGAAAAACAGAGAAATCATATATATGTTCTAGACAGTGCACAGTTTTTACTGTTGAGAATTGTATACATATATGTGTGTTTGTGTGTCTAGCTGTTTATTTATCTACCTATTCTAGCAGAATAAAATTTCTAGTTCACTTCTAAATATTCTTGCAAAACCGTCAAGGCTATTTCAATTTCCTATATTAATTTCCTCAATTGTTTGCATACCTTGGAAAATTTGATTACTTGAATTAAAATATATACAGACTTTATTTCTACTGTGAAATTAATGGAAAATCTATTGTTAGTGTCATGCAAATACTTTAGTAGGAGAATGTATGGATTTATCATAAGCATAGAAAAAGGAATTTGGAATAATAAGAATGACTTTGAAGGAACATTCTCTTAGTTTTTACAGGTTCCAGAACTTCAAAATTGATCCCTCAGAAAAGACTTGTGCTCTTAACTTATAGTCATGCATACTTTTTATGAATTTCTTGCTAATAGTGATTGACACAGAGAATAACTGGTCTTATTTTATATTAAAATAAGGCAAACTTTTGCATAAAAAAGAGCAGAAAAAGATTTAGCCAATAAACTCTATGTGGGTTTTTAGTTTGGATGATTTTAAGTTATATTAAATTTCTTTAAAATAAAGAACAGAAAAGGCCTCCTACCAGATGGGAATTCACATGTGAAGACTGCCTTCTAAAGATTAAGGTCAAAGTGAGAGAAACTTGAAAGAAAAAAAAAATGTTAGTGGGTTACTGCAATTCAAATTCTAAATATTATATTTACCTAAAAAGGATTTCTTCTGGCTTTGGGGATAACTAGTAAATTAAAAATGTTAATTTCAAGAAATATTAAATATATTTTCTTTACTTAGTTTAGGAAAACAAAACAAATTTATTTCTTAAATAAGTTAAAGGAAATTCTTAAAAATTCAAAGGAAATTCTTAAAAATTTTCTCTCCATTAGTAGACCCTGGAAGTTAGATATGTAGGTTTGAAATGTAATGAACTCTCGGCTAAAATCAGGACAAAATTCTACTTCTCAATTTGCCATAACTTGCTATGTAATCTGTTACAAATCATTGAAACCTTTCTGTACTAGAACACTCACTATAGAATGAAAAAATTCCATTTTTTTCTAGGTTTGGTATTATTTTTTTACAATAAAATAAGACAGTGTAACTACTTGTAAAATGTGTTGCATGATAACAGTATCAGTAGAAGCAAAATTTTTGTATTCTTTATAATCACTAAGGTATTTTGAAATAAAGCTGTTACTCTTGAAACATTAACACTATAATAATTAAACACACCTTTTATAAAAAAAATAAAATTCACTATTAAAATATGCTTCTAAATTCCAAACATCTTAAAATCATAAAAATTGCACAACTATTCAAATAAAGCAATTATTTAATTTAAAATTTTATAGAAGGAGGGGGAGAGGAGATAAAACAATGCTTAAGAACCAATGGAAAAATATCACTAGTAATAACATTTTAGAATTTAAATATTTTTGTTATTTCAAAGCTCAGCTTATTAATATAAAAAGTGTATACAAATAGATTGAGACCTTTAAATTAAAAATATATTTTGACTATAAAGTCACTCAGATTACATGAGCAAATGTGTTCACTATAGATTTATAGTTGACTTTGCATTTAATCCTTAAATTTTACTCAAATTGTGCTAAATTAGATAGAACAATACAGTCAAAAACTGCCATAAATTGCAAAAAAGAAAAGAAAAAAATAGAGAATGATTTTCTCTGATCAGGGAATACATTTTTTTCAGATCCTGAGGGTTCTTCTAGTCTAACTTCCCGTGTAGTTCAAGGATCTTTTAAGATTCCCTGAGCATTGATTATCCAGGCTCTGCCCAAATGTCCCCGGTAATAGGAGGCTCATACTCTCCTGTGGTTGTTTGGCACAATATTTGAGATTTAGTTTCCATAATCTGGATAACAAATATCAATGACAATTTTGGCTCACACTAAAGCTTTTGGAAAATTAGATCCTTCTAGATTTTTTTAAAAATATAGATTCAATTACATTTGAAAATCAGTTGTATAATATAGACACAAGAGTGTCAAATACAGTAGATCGTTGATATGAATCTTAATATCCAGAAACTCGTAGCTTATAAGGAGAAAGATTCAAAACAAATAATTGCAACCTGGTGTAATAGGGACAATGATAGAGGTATGAACATACTACAGAGGCAGCATTGAAGAGGTTTTAGTAGATTTAAAGACTCATAACAAATGAGTCTTCATTGAGCCACTGAAATGAATGGTTACAGAGATGGAAGGTAGAACAAAAAGCACATACAAAGTCACTGAGGTCCAGATTACACAGTACATGTGGGAAATTGCAAGAGAGAGCCCAAATTAGGTCCCTCCCCTTTATTTTTATAATTGGTTTTCTTAAGAGTTTTATTGAAGTATATTTGATATATAAAAAATCATACATATTTATTGTTTGCAATTTGTTGTGTTTGGATATATACATACATATATACCTATGAGGACTTCCCAGGCGGTTCAGATGGTAAAGAATCTGCCTGCAATGCAGGAGACCTGGGTTGGGAAGATCTCCTGGAGAAGGGGACGGCTTCTTCTTCCCCTTCTGCCAAGTGGCTGAAGTAAAATTAGCAAAGAAGAGACTAGGATGAGATCAGAAAGAAAAACTGACTTTATATTGTCACTGCAAGAAATTTGAGCTTTAGTTTGGAAAGCCGCTGAATTTTGAGTGGAGGAACGATACGAGAGAGTTTTACATTATAATAGATTATTTTGGCTGCTGAATTGAAAATAGACCAGAGCTGGCCAAGGGAAAAGAAAGGCTAGGTTTGTTTTGTTTTGTTGTGTTTTGAAGGAGGGAAGATTGCTATTGCAGGTATTCGTGGCTTGGATTATAACGGAAGTAGTGGCTGTGGTTAAAATCAGTTCTCTTCTGGATAATTTTGAAGGTAGAATTATATGAAGGATTGATATAGAGTATGATAGAAAGTCATGGAATACTTTATAACTTTAGGCCTGAAAGAGAAGAGTTGAAATTTACCTAAATGGGGAAGAGGAGCAAGTGAGTCTAGATAACATGGCTGTGAATAGTTTAGTTGTAATCATCTACATTCAGGTGTAGGTTTAAATGTAGAAGGTGTAAGTTCATGCAGGAAAGCCAGGGAGAGGCGCAAGCTAAGAGCCTTTACAGAGAATGGTTGCAGTGACTGAATCATGGAATTTAAACTCGCTGAGGAGAGTAGTGGGGCTTCCCTGGTGGCTCAGCTGGTAAAGAATCTGCCTGCAATGCAGGAGATGCAAGTTCGATCCCTGGGTTGGGAAGAGACCTTAGAGAAGGGAAAGGCCACCCACTCCAGTATTCCTCCCTGGAGAATTCCATGGGCAGAGGAGCCTGGTGAGCCACAGTCCATGGGATTGCAAATAGCTGGACACAGGTGAGCAGCACACACACCCAGGAGAGTAGTGAGGGCATCCGAGAGTGGAGGGTCAGCGAAAGGTGATGGGAGTAATGACTGTAGATCTCCTTCTGAGGACATCAAAAGACTCCAGACTTGTGATGCTGCCAGGAAGTGAACTGGAAAGATTATTCTGGTTATGCATTACAGTATGTGTCAGCTAAGTTCTACTAGATTATTATTCACATCTTGATTTTTTTAACTGCTTTGTTAAGATAGTAGTATTTACCCCATTCCCTTAATGTCAGTGTGACATTATTAAAAAAGACAAATCAAGTCAGTTGTGCAAGTTATTTTTACAAAAGTCATCTTGCTTTCTAATGATCACTATATGCTTTTCATTATGTCAACATTTCTTTTCAAATGTCCACAAAATACATTGATTCTAGAAATTCTGGTTTAACTTGGTATCTGTAAGGAGGGAAGTATTAAAGAACAGAGCTCTATATTTTATTGCGAGATTCTAAGATCTAGAAAAAAACAATAATTATTTTATATTTTTGATGCATTCATTTTAAAGAATAAAAGTCTTTTGATTTTTAAATTTAAAAAATGTTCCTGTTTATTGATATTAGCCTCATAGATCTGCTTGTAGAATTTATATCATCTCCATCAATGCTTTCAAATTTTTCTTTAAGTCTTTGGAAACTTAAAAAAAAAAAGATTTATTTATTTGTTTATGGCTATGCTGGGTTTTTCCTGCTGCATGCAGGCTTTCTTTAGCTGTGGTATGCAGGCTTCTCATTGTGGTCCTCATTTTTCTTGTTGTGGAGCACAGGTTCTAGGCATATGGGCTTCAGCTGCAGCATGCGGGCTCAGTAGTGGTGGCTCTCAGGCTCTAGAGTTATGGCTTAGTAGTTGTGACTCACAGGCTTAGCTGTCCTGTAGCATGTGGATCTTTCCAGACCAGGGATGGAACGCAAGTCTCCTGCATTGGCAGGTGGATTCTTTACAACTGAGCCACCAGGAAAACCCTCAAATGTTTTTGATAGTGTGTGCCTTTCAGTAAAATATTTCTACGGATTTGTATCCCAACACGTGTTTATGTATAAATTATGTTCTTCAAAGATAATCAAATACAAACATGATACATATGTTATAAAACTTGGCCAGTTATAGGAACTGAAATAGAATAAAGTTGAATGCAATGTTGTTTATTTTTATTTCTTTTTTTAGTGTAAACACTTTTCTCATTTAATTAATTATAGTTAATATTACTACTAGCAGTATTTTAGTAATAGTGACATGATTGTCTGATGATTTTATCATTGTCATTGACTTTTCGCTCATAAATGTTTGATAGGAAATATGCCCAAAGGGGAAGAGGAATATTAGCACTACCATTTTCTAATTGCTCAGTTGTACTTGTGATAAGAGAATTGCCTTTGATGACTCCTTTGCAAGAGACTTTTTGAATTTCTTGTTCATTTTGTGAGGGCAAATTTCATTAAGACTGGACAATGTAATCTGTAAATCTGCTTAACTGGTACACTTAAATTGGAAAAGTTTAAATATGAGCAAAGTCACCTGTCTTAATGAAATCCTACTGTTCCATTAGAATGTTTCCATAAACTAGTACAGCACGTATAATAGTCTCATATTTGGGCTCAGTAAGGATGGTCTTGCCAATCTCTATTTTAAATATTAGAAGAGCCTCACGTCCTGACATCCTTCTTGCAGGCACTAGTTTTCCATTACAGGAAAAAAATTGACAAAAAGAACATATGGTAAATACGTATTCAGTGAAGTACATGGAAGCTGAAATTCCTCATGCCCCTAAAACTTTACTCTTTAGCGTGTATTCATCACTTCATTCATTTTTGCTAAAAAGGTAAGGAATCTCTTGGTATAACTCCCTTACTTGCTTCACTGTGGTTTTTACCACCACTCCTATGATACCTACAGACATCTTTGGGGTGCTTTTAAAAATTATTAACATTGGTTTTGTAACAGTATATAAGATTTATGTGTACTACATTATATTTCTACTTCTGTAGGGGACTTCCCTTGGAGAAGGCAATGGCACCCCACTCCAGTACTCTTGCCTGGAAAATCCCATGGACGGAGGAGCCTGGAAGGCTGCTGTCCATGGGGTCACTGAAGGTCGGACACGACTGAGCAACTTCACTTTCACTTTTCACTTTCATGCATTGGAGAAGGAAATGGCAACCCACTCCAGTGTTCTTGCCTGGAGAATCCCAGGGACGGGGGAGCCTGGTGGGCTGCCGTCCATGGGGTCGCACAGAGTCGGACACGACTGAAGCGACTTAGCAGCAGCAGCAGCAGCAGCAGCAGGCAACTTCCCTAGTGGCACAGTGTTGAAGAATCTGCCTGCTAATGCAGGAAACTTGTGTTCGATCTTAGAGTCAGGAAGATCCCCTGGAGAAGGAAATGGCAATCCACTCCAGTATTCTTGCCTGGAGAATCCCATGGACAGAGGAGCCTGGTGGGCTACGGTCCATGGGATCGTAGAGTCAGACATGACTGACTGAGCATGCATACACGTATAGTAAAATCCTCTCTTTTTAGTGTACAGATTTATGAGATTTGACAAATACCTGCAACTATGATCAATAATAGAACAATTCTATCACTCCAAGAATTACCCTTAGACACCACTTCATCTATTCCTCCTTCACCCCCAGACCCTAAGCCACAACTCGCCTGTTTTATACCTTATAGTTGTGCCTTTCCAGAATATTACATACTTGGAATCAGATAGTATGCGTTCTTTTGAATCTGCCTTTTTCCACTTAGCATGTTACAGTTGCGATTCATCCATGTTTCTATGTGTATCAGTAGTTTGTTTCCTTTTTCAGTTGACTAGTATTCCATTGTATTGGAGAAGGAAATGGCAACTCACTCCAGTGTTCTTGCCTGGAGAATCCTAGGGACGGGGGAGCCTGGTGGGCTGCCATCTGTGGGGTCACACAGAGTCGGACACGACTGAAGCGACTTAGCAGCAGCAGCAGCAGCAGCATTCCATTGTATGGGTGTCCCTTTCAGTGATCAGCTGAAGGACATTTGAGTTTTTCCCAAGTTTTAATAATCAGAAATAAAGCTGCTTTAATAATTAGTATATAGTTTTTTATTTTTTGAGTGAACATAATGTCATTTCTCTGGGATAAATACAGAGAAGATAGTGCTGCTACTTAATGGGTAATAATTTATGTACAGGTATGCATATTGTATTAATATAAGTGTATTATTAAATAGACTTTCACCAGAACCCAGAAACACTAGTATGATGTCTAAAAGTAACTTTCAAATTCTTTGAGCCAGCTCATTTCTCAATACTAAATTTCAGGTTAAAACCTTTGTCCTTTCTTCACCGAAAAAGGTATTAGGTTGGGGAAAAAGTTTGTTAGGGTTTTTCATAAGATATTACAGAAAACCCCAAATGAACTTTTTGGCAAACCCAGTAGAAATTAACATATGCAAATTCTATCATTTTCCCACCACAGTCTAAAACCATTTTTACCTGTGTGACTATTTCCTCCTCTTAAAAAAAGGAGAAATTCCCACTGTCTTCACAAAATAGTTTATTACAAGGCTGTTTTAATTTCTCTAATACATATTTACATCCCCCTCTAATTAAATTTTGTTTCCACTCTCAATACCCAATCGAAGCTACTTTCAACAAAGCCACTGATGTCCTTGATGGTGCTAAATTCAATGAATTTTTTGTTCTTGGTCTCTAACCTCTTGTGTATTTGTCATTGATTATTACTTTTGTTCTATTTCAAAGCCTTTTGTTTCTAAAGCTGAAATACTTAATAGAGTCAAATTTAATTATTTTGAGGCATTTGGAGCAGTCCTAGAGTATGAGGCAGTGTTTTTCTTTTTCAGTTTGACTGTATTATATTCTCCTGCAAGCTTAAATTTAAAATTTCCAAACTCAAAGAAAACTTTTAGGAATAGTGAAAAGAACATCCACATATTTCTCTTTGATTCCTCAACTGTTAACATTTTGCCAAATTTGATCTGTCTCTGTCTGTTTCTCTCTATAAAGAGAGATCAATATCAATCTATATTTTAATACACATTCAAACAAAACATTTTCCTGTATTATATCTTACAGTCAAAATAATTTGATGTTGTATATTTAGGTCTGTGATTTATTTCAAGTTAATTCTTGTGTGAAATGTAAAGTAAGGGTTGGAGTTCTTTTCTTTTTCCTAAGCTTTTGGTTTTATAAGTAATAGACTTTATTTGTTAAGAGCTATTTTAGGTTCATAGCAAAATTGAGAAGAAGGTACAAAGATTTTCCGTATACACCTTGTCCCCATGCATGCATAGCCTCCCATATTATCAACATCCCTCACCATTTGTTATAATTATTTGTTATAATTTGTTATAATTGAGAATTTGTTATAATTGAGAATCTGCACTGCTACATCATTATTCCAAAGACTATAGTTTACATTGGGATTTCCTTTTGGTGTAAATTTACTTTTGGTGTACTTTACAATGACATGTATCCACCATTGTAGTATCATACAGAGTATTTTCACTTCCTTAAAAATTCTGTGCCTTTTTTTTCCTTTTTTCCCCTCTAAACACTGGGAACTGCTGATCTTTATACTGTCTCTATACTTTTGCCTTTTCCAAAATGCCAGATACTTAGAATCATTGAGTATTTCAGATTGGCTTTTTTATCCTTGTAATTTGCACTTAAGATTCCTCTTTGTGTGTGTGTGTGTGTGTGTGTGCAGCTTGATAGCTCATTTCTTTTTAGAGCTGAATAAAATTCCATTTTCCTGTATGTATTCATTTTCCTACCAAAGGATACCTTGGTTCCCTTTAAGTTTTGGCAATTATGAATAAAGCTGCTATATACCACTGTGTGTGGGGCTTCCCTGGTGGCTCAGTGGTAAAGAATCTGCCTGTCAATGCAGGAGATATGGGTTTAATCCCTGGATCAGGAAGATCCCCTGGAGGAGGGCAAGGCAACACCCTCCAGTAGTTTTTCCTTGGAAATCCTGGTGGACAGAGAAGCCTGGTAGATTATAGTCCGGGGTTGCAAAAGAGTTGGACATGACTTAGAGATTAAATAAAACAACAAATACATCTATGCACAGGTTTCTGTGTTGACATAAATTTATACTCTTTTGGGTAAATACTAAGAAATATGTTTGCTGGATCATATGATGAGAATATGTTCAGTTTTGTAAGAGGCTACCAAATTATTCCAAAGTGGCTGCATCATTTTGCATTCATACTGGCAATGCATAAGAATTCCTGTTGCTCTACATCCTCCCAATATTTGGTGTTGTCATTGGTCTGGATTTCAATCATTCTACTAGGTGAGTAAGGGTATCTCATTGTTGTTTCAATTTACATTTCCCTGAGACATATGATGTGGAGCATATTTTCATGTTCTTACTTGCCATCTGTATATCTTTGATGAAATATCTGTTAAGTTCTTTGACCCATTTTCAAATGGGTTTATTTGTCTATTAGCATTAAATTTTATAAGTTCTTTGTATATTTAGCATAACATATTTTTGCCAGTTGTGCCTTCTGCAAATATTTTCTGAGTCTGTGGTTTGTATCTTTACTCATTTGACATTGTTCTTTTCACAGCAGAAATTTTAAATTTTAATGAAATCCAGTTTATCAAGTCCTTCTTTAATGGATTGTGCCTTTGGTGTCCTATCCAAAAAGTAAAAAGTGAAAGTGAAGTCACTCAGCTGTCTTTATGATCCCCCGGATGGTAGCCTGCCAGGTTCTTCCATCCATGGGATTCTCCAGGCAAGAATACTGGAGTGGGCTTCCATTTCCTTCTTCAGATAAGAGATCCCTGGGTCAGGAAGATTCCTTGGAAAAGGGATAGGCTACCCACTACAGTATTTTTGGACTTCTCTTGTGGCTCAGATGGTAAAATGTCTGTCTGCAATGCAGGAGACCCGGGTTCGATCCCTGGGTTGGGAAGATCTCCTGGAGAAGGAGATGGCAGCCCACTCCAGTATTCTTGCCTGGAAAATCCCATGGACTGCAGAGCCTGGTAGGTTACTGTTCATGGGGTCACAGAGCCAGCCTTGCATATCTAAAATAATCCCACTTGACTGTAGTGTAATCTTTTGTACCTTATTAGATTCACTTTGTTAATACCTTGTTGAGGATTTTTTGCATCAATGCTCATTAGAGATATGGTTTTATTTTCTTGTAATGTCTTTGTCTAGTTTAGGTATCTGGGTAATGCTGGCCTCATAGAATTAGTTATGAAGTATTCCCTATGCTTCTACCTGCTGAAAGAAGCTGTAAAGATTTGGTGTAACTTTTTCCCTAAGTGTTTGTAGAATTCACCAGTAAACCCATCTGGGTCCAATGCTTTCTCTTTTAAAAGTTTTTAATTATTGACTCAATGCATTTTATAGATATAGGCTTACTCAGATTATGTTTTTCTTCTTGTGTGAATTTTGGAGGGTGTGTCTTTCAAAGAACTGGTCCACTTTACCTTGGTTATCAAGTTTGTGGACAATGAGATATTCATAGTATTCCTTTAGTATCCATTCTGTGTCTATAAGATCTGCAGTGATGTGCCCTCTTTCATTTTTGATGCTAATAATTGTGTCCTTTTCTTTCTTAGCTTAGCTAGGTGCTTATTGAGCTCATTAGTCTTTTCAAAGAACCAGCTTTTCATTTCATTGATTTCCTATTTTAAATTTTATTGATTTATTATATCTTCTCTTTTGCTTACTTTGGATTTACTTTCTTGTTCTTTTTTTTAATTTCTCTAAGTGGAAGCTTAGATTATTAGTTTTTGTTTTCTAATCAAAGCATTCACTGCTGTAAGTTCCCTTTAAGCACTGTTTTTATTGAATCACACTAATTTTGATTAGCTGTGTTTTCATTTGCATTGAACTGAAAATATTTAAAAATTTCTCCTGATTTCTTCTTTGACTCATATGATCAAGGTTCATTTTTGTGCATATGAATATCCAATTTTTCCCTTACTGTTTATTGAAAGACTTTTTTTTCACTGTATTTCCTTATTGTCATTCTTGAAAATCAGTTGGTCATATTAGTGAGAATATATTTGTGAACTCTCTTTTTTGTTTCATTATTTTGTTTATTTGTCTTAATGGTAATACCATGCTGCCTTTATTAATATACTTTTATAGTATTATAAAGGTATATAATACCATATACCTTTATCTGAGTATTATAAGTAATCTGAGTATTATAAGTTTTCCAAACTTGTTCTTTTTTGAGATGAACTTCATTTTAAAGCAGTTTTACATTTATACAAATTATGAAAAGATAGATAGAGTTCCTATATATTCCACACTCAGTTTCTTCTATTGTTAATACATGACACTAGTATAGAATTTTATCACAATTCATGTGATACTGTTGAAACATAATGTTTATACTTTACTCAGATTTCCTAAGTTTTGTTAATGTCTTTCTTCTGTCCTTTCTATGATGGACAGGAAGGCCTGGCATGCTGCGATTCATGGGGTCACAAAGAGTTGGACATGACTGAGCGATTGAACTGAACTGAACTGATAGGATATCACTCAGGATATCACATTGTATTTAGTAATCATGTATCCTTAGGCTTTTCTTAGCTGTGACAGTTTATCAGAGTTTTCTTCTTATGACTACCTTGGCAGGACTGTATAGTAAGACTCTTCCTATCTGGCTGTGCCATTTTGTATTTCTATCACCAATTCATAAGTGTCCCTATTGGTCTGCATCCTAACCAGCAGTTGGTATCCATTCTATTAGGCATGTAGTGGTGTTTGTATTTTCCTAAGGATGAATCATGTTGAGCATCTTTTCATATGCTTATTGATATCTGTATATCTTTGGTAGTATCAGTTAATATCTATTATTAATTTTTAAATTGCATTGTTTTTTCTTTTACTGTTGAAATTTATGAGCTCTTTGAATATTTTGATATAGTTTCCTTATCAGATATGTGTTTTGCAGATATTTTCTCCCAGTCTGTGACTTGTATGCTACATTGTCTTTCTCAGAGCAGAAGTCTTAATTTTAATGTTTAATTTATCATTTTTTAATTTTATGGATCATAATTATAATGTCATATCTAAGAACTCATCACCAAACCCAAGATCACATAGATTTTCTGCTATGCTTTCTTCAAGTAGTTTATTGTTGTTGCATTGTTAGTTTTTCATATTATACTTAGGTCTATAGTCTGTTATGAATTAATTTAGTAAAAGGTATAATTGTATATTTTTATAAAATAATCTATATTTATTTTATTTTCATATGAATGTCTAATTAATTCAGCACTATTTGTTAAAAAGTCTATCATTTCTTCATTGAATTACCTTTGAAACTTTGTGAAAAATGAATTAACTATATTTATGAGGATCTATTTCTAGGTCTTGTATTCTGATATATTATTCTATATATCTATTTTTTGCCAATACCATGCTGCATTAGTTACTTTATATTTATGATGTCTTTAAATAAATTTCTGTTATTGCTTTTTAAAAAAATATTTTATTGACCATTCCAAGTGTTTTGCCTTCCCATATCTAATTTAGAATCTGATTTTTTATAACAATAATTTAGCTTCCTGGTCTTTTCATGGAGATTTCACTGAACTTATAAGTCGAGTTACGGATAATTGCGGAGAAGGCAATGGTACCCCACTCCAGTACTCTTGCCTGGAAAATCCCATGGATAGAGGAGCCTGGTCGGCTGCAGTCCATGGGGTCACTAAGAGTTCGACAGGACTGAGCGATCTCACTTTCACTTTTCACTTCCATGCATTGGAGAAGGAAATGGCAACCCACTCCAGTATTCTTGCCTGGAGAATCCCAGGGATGGGGGAGCCTGGTGGGCTGCCATCTATGGGGTCGCACAGAGTCAGACATGACTGAAGTGACTCAGCAGCAGGGATAATTGACATCTTAACAATATTGAGTCTTCTAATATATAAACATGGGACATCATTCCACTAAAAAAAGAAAAGCTTTCATTTCTTCCATCAGTGTTTTTTGTTTTCCACATACAAACCCTATACATAGTGTTTTGATTTGTATCTCAATATTGCATTATTTCATAGAAGGCAATGGCACTCCACTCCAGTACTCTTGCCTGGAGAATCCCATGGACAGAGGAGCCTGGTGGGCTGCAATCCGTGGGGTCGCTAAGAATCAGACACGACTGCGACTTCACTCTCACTTTTCACTTTCGTGCATTGGACAAGGCAATGGGAACCCACTCCAGTGTTCTTGCTTGGAGAATCCCAGGGACGGGGGAGCCAGGTGGGCTACCATCTATGGGGTTGCACAGAGTTGGACACGACTGAAGCGACTTAGCAGCAGAAGCATTGCATTATTTTAGGCTATTGTAAATGGTATTGTTTTATAACTTCAAATTGCACTTGTTCCTTGTTGATATATATGAATATAATTGATTTCTGTGTTGCCCTTATATTCTATGAACTTGCAATCATTATTTTCAGGGTTTTTTTTGGGGGGATTCTATATAAGTCATGCTATCAATTTAATTATTTAAAAAAAATCTATTCATTTTTAATTGAAGGATAATTGCTTTATAGAATTTTGTTGTTTTCTGTCAAACCTCAACATGAATCAGCCATAGGTATACATATGTCCCCTCCCTCTTGACCATCCCTCCCATCTTCCTCCCCATCCACTCCTCTGACTTGATACAGAGCCCCTGTTTGAATTCCCTCAGACATACAGCAAATTTCCATTGGCTAGCTATTTTACATATGGTAATGTAATTTTCCATGTTACTCTCTTCATATATGTTACCCTTCCCTCCCTTTTCCCTGTGTCCATGAGTCTGTTCTCTGTATGTTTCTCCATTGCTGCCCTGCAAATAAATTCTTTGGTACCATCTCTTCAGATTCCATATATATGCTTTCAGTTCAGTTGAGTTCAGTTGCTCAGTCATGTCTGACTCTTTGCGACCCCATGAATTGCAGCACACCAGGCCTCCCTGTCCATCACCAACTCCCGGAGTTCACTCAGACTCACGTCCATCAAGTTAGTGATGCCATCCAGCCATCTCATCCTCAGTTGTCCCCTTCTCCTCCTGCCCCCAATCCCTCCCAGCATCAGAGTATTTTCCAATGAGTCAANTAAGGTATATTGTATTGTAAAGTTGGAGAATGGAACAGGGACAAATCATGAGGCTAGAAATTAGTAACACTCATTTAAAACTATCAATACTATGTCTTGTTTAGTCAATATTTTAGAAAAAATGAAGAGAAAAAAATGTAACTTGTGTTCAATATAATCTTAGATTTTTAAAATTTAGATTTCTTATCATTGAAATTGCTATTATATATTTAGATTTTATAGATATATATATACATAACATTTTGACATTATGTATTTTATATTTAGATCTCTAAATGTAATTTATAGTTAATAAGTGGATAATAAATTTATTAATTATCAAATTTCTATGTGGTACATAGAAATTTTTTATAGGTGAATCTGTTGTTTATGCAGCCAATGCTTCCATAAATTTGTGGTTTACTTTATATGAGGCAAAGAAAACTGTTTTTCTTAATATATGAATTCAGGGAAATTAATACCACATCTCAGGGCAGATCCATCAATAGAAATTGCATAATTCATTAAACAATAGCAACACGATGCACTGTTTTAATCTTTTGACTTTTAAGAAGTTAAAGTGTTGGCATTATTTCCAAATTTCACACATTTTTGCTTATGAATTTATCTGTTGACTTATGAAAAAGATAACCATATTAAGCTATTTTAGTGTTCACATTTTAAAAAATGCCCTCAAATATTAAATCTTTCACCCCCTCTTATAGTCTGAATATAGATTAATTAATTGTCAAACATTTCTTTTCCCAATAAAGGATTTTATTAACATAATCTTGTTCAATGTTTATATTGTACTACCTTGTATGTCATAATTCTTATAATTTAATGGTTGCATCTTGAAATCATATCTTTCCATAAAGCCTCCAAATCCATTCAGATAAACAAGAGAATAAATAACATTGCCTATAACTTATGGGTAGTATAACTAGGAGACAGAGATGACTTCAAACTACAATTCACACAGACTGAGTAATATTCACAATAAACAAAAGTAAGCTCTGAAACTTTTAAAGAAATAAAAAATCAACAAGGATAGAAAAGAGGAAAGAAGAGTGGGGAGGAATCCTACTGGGAACAAAATTCAGATCACATCAGCCCTGGTAGGGTTTAACCTTGGTAGAAGAGTGTCCTACTCCCAGTGGAGAAACATTGTGAAGAATTCTCTTAACTGGTGCGTAGATTAAAACAAGGGACTTGGAAAGCATATGAGGCCGGAGGAGGTTACAATCTTGGGAATATACTACATTTAAGAACTAGGGCAACCATGTAGAAGAGGATGTATCAATTAGAAGCTTGGTTATGAAAGAACAAAAAATATTTGAAGATAAAGAGCTAATGAAAACAAAGAATGACTTTTAATATGAATTAACTAATTGCAATGGCACCCCACTCCAGTATTCTTGCCTGGAAAATCCCATGGATGGAGGAGCCTGGTAGGCTACAGNTGGTTATGAAAGAACAAAAAATATTTGAAGATAAAGAGCTAATGAAAACAAAGAATGACTTTTAATATGAATTAACTAATTGCAATGGCACCCCACTCCAGTATTCTTGCCTGGAAAATCCCATGGATGGAGGAGCCTGGTAGGCTACAGTCCATGGGATCTCTAAGAGTCGGACACAACTGAGCGACTTCACTTTCAGTTTTCACTTTCATGCATTGGAGACGGAAATGGCAACCCACTTTGGTATCCTTGCCTGGAGAATCCCAGGGACGGGGAGCCTGGTGGGTTGCCATCTATGGGGTCACACAGAGTCGGACATGACTGAAGCGACTTAGCAGCAGCAGACTAATTGCAAATATAAAAGAAAATTATGAAATTTAAAACGGATATATATCAAAATGATCCAATATAAGAGGTAACTGAACTAAAGAATTGGTTGAAGAAACAGACAAAGTCATAAAAATTAATCACAAGGTAAAGCAGATGTGTTCAATAATAGTAAAAGATACAGACAATAAGAATGAACAAAACCAAGAGAATATAAATAACAAGATGAGGAAAGATCAAAGAGAATAAGTTGACATGACTGGAGCCCAAGAACAAAAACAAAACAATGAAACAGAACTAATATTTAAAATGACAATCTAAGAAAGCACCCCTGATATAAATAAAGGCTTGGTTTTATATATATTGAAAAAGCCTTCCATGTGCTGGCAAAAATTTACTTTGAAATATGTTCTAGTAAAAATTCTGGACTTTAAAGATAAAAAAATTTCTTTCAGTCTTTCAGATTGAAAAAAACAAAAAAAGCAAGCCACTTACAAAAGAAAGAAAAATAACTTGGCATCAGAATTCTCAATGGCAACATATAAATGAAGACAACAGTGGGATAGTGTTTTCAAGAAATTCAAAGATAAAATAACAAGGATTTTACATCCATTCAAGATATCTTTTAAGAATTTGGTTAAAATAAAGCAGCTCAACACTGTAAAATGCAAGGAATATTATACCCTCAAGCTCTTCTCAAGGAATCTAATATGGACCAAATTTTATCCAGTTTTCAAATGCCAGGGACTTTTTGCCAAATAGACTGATAATGAGGATTGAAAATATTTAGATAGGTATATGTATGAAAGATAGTACATAAATTTTGTATGTGCTTACAAAGAAATAATGGAAATAAAAAGAAAATGAGAGGAGAAGGGAGAAAGTCTCAAATAGGAAAAATCCATGAAATGTCATGTAATTATCATTTTGGGGTCAAAAATTTTAATTTCAAGCTAAGAAACTGAATAAGAGAAGTTTATGTAAGGAGAAGGAAGACTAAGATTAGTATAAAAATAACCACTAGAAAAAAATGCAAATCTTCTTTTTAGAACAATGCAAAAATAAGCAAGAAAAATGGAAAGCACAGTGAATACCAAAATGAGCATATCATAATGCAGTTAATTGTACCTGTATAAGTCTACTTACCTGTTTAACTGAGCTGAGACCAAATGTATCCACTATATTAATGTACCTAAGTGGGATTAGTCACTTATTAAAAAAGGTTTTCTGATTGGCTTACAAAGCAAAACCCAAATCTGTTATGTGCAAGTTACATACCTGAAACAAAGTGACCCATAAAGACTAAAAATAAATAATATTAGTAAAGCTTTACCTTGTGTATTGGGCACTTCTGTGCACCATTTATAATCCTTTTAGATCCTCTTCTAACTCCAGAAGCAGATGGGGCTATTGGTTTCAAATATGCTTTGCATCTGTAAAAACTTGATAATGCCTCACTCTGAACATATGCCATCTACTTCACTTCAGGCACAGGGAATTCTATTATGTCATGGCAAGAAACATCTAAGACAGCCTGCTCAGCAATCATGAACAACTCAGAAGTGTAGAGGAATTAACACTTGTGAAATCACCCTTGAAAAGGAGAGAGTGGGCAAGTATAGACAGATTTCTCTCTTTTATCCCCCACATGAATGGTTACTGGGAACCAGGTTATCTGTAACTGTAGCCAATTTGATAAGCCAATATAATTTGATTGTGTTTTTTTTTTTTTTTTCCTTCCTTATTTTACTTGCTCCATCCTTGCTTTCTGGGCTTCCCATATAGCTCAGTAGTAAAGAATCTGCATGCCAATATAGGAAGTACAGGAGATGTACGTTCCATCCCTGGGTTGGGAAAATCCCCTGGAGAAGGAAATGGCAACCCACTCCAGTATTCTTGCCTGGGAAATTTCACGGACAGAGGACCCTGGTTTTGTGTCCATGGGGTCGCAAAAGAGTTGACTTAGTGACTAAACAACAACATCCCTTCCTTTAGCTCTTTGGGAGTGTTTGCCCAAGGCTATGTTTTGGCCTGAACCACCAGGTAGATTCAAACCAAAACAAAACAGGGATCATATCTTTTGTATTTGATAAGCTTGAGCTCAAGACAAAGTATTAAACAAGGCATGAAAGGACTTTGATAGAACTAAAAGCTACAATTCACAATAGTATATAAGCATAATGAATATATATATATATATATATGCCAAATAGTACAGTCCCTGCAGAACATGCAAAGAGAGACTCTGTAACAACATCAGTTTTTATATACTGCATTCACAGTCCGTTTAAGTGTAAAAAATATATAGGCCTACAGAAGACTTGAAATACAAAATTAATATCTTCAATTTTATGAATAAATGTTAAAGTTGAAAACCTGAAAGTTGAGAAAACACCATTTTCCAAGTGCACAATAATCATGATTGTATCCTAAGTCTAACTGTACACCAATTGTTAAGCAACAACTATTTGGGTTGAACAAAAGAAAGACAATCTGAGCAGCATTCTATGGTCAAATGCCTATGGTCATAGGCATTTAATGGTGAAATTTTTAGAAACCTACAAAGCTCCTTGTTGAACAATACTTGGTCAAAGGGGAAACACAAACATCCAAAAATGATGATAATAGAAACAGGATACAACAGTTTCTCTGGGAATCATCAAAACAATGATTAGAGAAATCCAATAATTAGGCCAATAAAAATGAAAATAAAGGAATTCTGGTTTGTTTTTTGCCGATAAGGAGGTTACAAATGGCCTCTTTGTTCTCTTAACAAATAAAAAACCAAATAAACTGAAATATCAATAACTCTTCAGATCTGTACGAGAAGGTAAGGGTACAGGAACAACTGCTATCGTCAAGACTGAAGACACAGACAGGTGAAAACAGGGAGTCATGGATTACCACAGTAAGGACTCACGAGTGAGTTTCCTCAGAAACCAGGGCTGGGATAGAAAAACCTGAACTGCACTTTTTAAATTGATGGAGGGTCAGTGTGGAGAACTCTTGAGATGTAAAAACTCCAGGAGGATCCAGTCATTGGAAGAGCAGTGGAGAAAGGTGTTATACTGAAATTTACCTCCATTAGACTAAGTTCCTATATAAGCATCAGAGGAAAACCCCTTATACTTCAGGCAAGGGGAGGAAAAAGAAAACACTTTAAAATACACCAGAGTACTCTCTTCTTAATGAGACCTGCCCTCTGGGGAAACTAGTGAGCCAGAGTCTAAAAACTGGGGGTGTTAGCAGAGCATAACTGACCTGGAAGAAGGGAAATAACCAACTCGAGTCTCCTCTAGCCATCCTGTACCATCTCAAAGTCAGGGAGGGAAGAGGAACTGGGAAACACTTAGCAAGTTCACTATCCAGAGGCTTAAGCTCACTAAAGACTGAGACCAAATCTTAGGACTGGAGAATTGTTCTCCTCCTCCCATAACTCAGTACTACATCACTAACGGTCTGTTTGTTGGGGAAGGTAATGGCACCCTACTCCAGTACTCTTGCCTGGGAAATCCCATGGATGGAGGAGTCTGGTAGGCTACAGTCCATGGGGTTGCAAAGAGTCTGATACGACTGAGCGACTTCACTTTCACTTTTCACTTTCATGCACTGGAGAAGTAAATGGTAATGTACCCCAGTATTCTTGCCTGGAGAATCCCAGGGACGGGGGAGCCTGGTGGGCTGCCGTCCATGGGGTTGCACGGAGTCGGACACGACTGATGTGACTTAGCAGTAGCAAAGGTCTGTTTATACCAGTTCCTTTTATCCATCATATCTGGCTATGTATGGATGTGAGAACTGGACTGTGAAGAAGGCTGAGCACCGAAGAATTGATGCTTTTGAACTGTGGTGTTGGAGAAGACTCTTGAGAGTCCCTTGGACTGCAAGGAGATCCAACCAGTCCATTCTGAAGGAGATTAGCCCTGGGATTTCATTGGAAGGAATGATGCTAAAGCTGAAACTCCAGTACTTTGGCCACCTCATGCGAAGAGTTGACTCATTGGAAAAGACTTTGACGCTCAGAGGGATTGGGGGCAGGAGGAGAAGGGGACGACAGAGGATGAGATGGCTGGATGGCATCATTGACTCGATGGACGTGAATCTGAGTGAACTCCAGAGTTGGTGATGGACAGGGAGGTCTGCTGTGCTGCGATTCACAGGGTCGCAAAGATTCGGACATGACTGAGAGACCGAACTGAACTGAACTGATCTGGCTATGAAGAAAAAAAAATTATAAACCTCAATTTAAAGAGACACAGCAAGCATCAGAACTAGACATGGCAGGGATGCTGGAATTTTCCTACCTGGAATTTAAAAGAAAGATTGAGAGCAGGAGGAGAAGGAGGCAACAGAGGGTGAATGGTTGGATAGCATCACCAGCTCAAACATGAGTCTGGCAAAACTCTGGTAGGTAGTGAAGGACAGGGAAGCCAGGTGTGCTGTAGTCCATGGGGTCACAAAGAATCGGACACCAGTTAGCAACTGAACAACGACAATGATTAAAGTGCTAAGGACTCTGATGGATAAAGTAGATGGCATGTAAGAACCAAAAAGAAATGTTAGAGATTAAAAAAAAACCACTAACAAAAATGAAAAGTGCCTTTGATGGGTTTATTAGTAGATTGGACATGGCTAAGGAAAGAATTTTTGAGCTAGAGAGTATATCAACAGAATCCTCAAAAACCAAAAGGAAAGAGAACAAAGGCTGAAAAAAAGAATGTCTAAGTTCTGCCAAAGTTATATAACATATACACAATGGAAATATTAGAACGAGAAGAAAGAGTGGAAGGGACAGATGAACTATTTGACAATAAGTACTGAGACTCGTGAACCAGGGAAACAGGAAAAAAGGTACAGTCTCTATCCTCACGGAGAAGGCGATGGCACCCTACTCCAGTACTCTTGCCTGGAAAATCCCATGGACGGAGGAGCCTGGTGGGCTACAGTCCATGGGGTCGCAAAGAGTCGAAAACGACTGAGTGACTTCACTTTCACTTTCACTGGGACTTTCCCCCAAATTAATATCTGAGACCAAACCTCAGATTCAGGAAGCTCAGAGAGCTCCAAGCAGGATAAATGTCAAAACAAAAATAAACAAAAAATCAAACGAAACTNGAAAACGACTGAGTGACTTCACTTTCACTTTCACTGGGACTTTCCCCCAAATTAATATCTGAGACCAAACCTCAGATTCAGGAAGCTCAGAGAGCTCCAAGCAGGATAAATGTCAAAACAAAAATAAACAAAAAATCAAACGAAACTGAATCATATTATTTTTAACTGCAGAAAAATCAAAGGAAAACTCCAGAGGAAAAGAATACCTTAACTATGTAAGAACAAAGATAAGAATTACAACTTCTTTCTCCTTAGAAACCATACAAGTAAGAAAAGTTCAGTGCAATATTTAAAAGTGTTGAGAGAAAATGCCCTACTAACCTAGAATTCTGTACTTGCAAAATTATCCTTCAAAACTGAAGAAATAAAGACTTTCACAGACAAACGAAGTTAAGAGAATCTGTTGCTACTGTATCTGCCTTGCAAAAAATAGTACAATAACTTATTTAGAAAGAAGGAAAATAACATAGATCAGAAACTTGGATCTCATAAAGTAAGGAAGTGCATGAAGAAGGAGTAAGTGAAAGTATAATACAAACTTTTGTTTGTCTTATTCTTAATATGTGCTTATGTACGCTTGTGTAAAATGAAATGAAGGACAGCAATGATACAAGAGGAAGGAATTGGGGTTATTTTGGTATTATAAGAAATTCACACCACCTATGGTGTTATTTCAAAGTGAACTTATATATTGTAAACTGTAGAAAAACCACTTAAAAAAGTAAAAAAACAAAAAAAGAAATATGTTAAGAAAAGGGAGAAAGTGAAATAATATAAAAATCTAAATTATCATCACAAAAGGCATAAAAAGGTGGAAGACAAAAATTGGAACAGAGAACAAGGACAGCAACTAGAAAACATTAATTGTTGTAGATAATAATCCAGCTGTATCCTGTATACCAGCAATGGACAAGTGGAATTTGAAATTAAGAACACAATACCATTAGCACCCACAAAATGAAGTACTTAGGTATAAATCTAACAAATATGTACAAGACTCTGATGAGTAAAATCACAGAAAAACTAAATAATTGGAGATATATTTCATACCCATGGAAAGTTAGACTCAGTATTGTTGACTTCTTCCCATAATTGCATAATTGAATGCAATTCCAATTAAAATCCCAGCAAATTATTTTCCTGACATAGACAAACTTATTCTAAAGTTCGTGTGAAGAGGCAAAACTAGAGAACAGCTAATACAGTTTTGCAGAAGAAAAGCAAAGTTGGAGCACAGACACTTCGAAGATCTACTGTAAAGTTATGATAATTAAGTCAGTGTAGTACCAGTGAATGAATGAAAAAGTATATCAATGGGACAGAATAGAAAGCCCAGAGTAGATGCACATAGATGAATCCAATTGATCTTTGACAAAGGAACAAAGGCAACATAATGGGGCAAAAATAATATTTTCAATAAATAGTGTTGCAACATTGGGACATCCACATGCAAAGAACTGAATCTATGCACAGACTTTGTTGTTACTTAGTCACTAAGTCATGTCTGACTCTTTTGCAACCATGAGGACTGTAGCTTGCCAGGTTGCACTGTCTGTGGGATTTTCCAGACAATAATACTGGAGTAGATTGCCATTTCCCTCTCCAGGGGATCTTCCCAATAGAGGGATCAAACTCACATCTCCTGCATTGGCAGGGAGATTCTGTACTACTGAGCACCAGGGAAGCCCACACACAAACTTACAGTTCAGTTCAATTCAGTCGCTCAGTCAGAATCTGACTCTTTGCAACTCCATGAATCCCAGCATGCCAGGCCTCCCTGTCCATCACCAACTCCTGGAGTCCACCCAAACTCACATGCATCAGGTCGGTGATACCATCAAGCTATCTCATCCTCTGTTGTCCTTTTCTCCTCCTGCCCCCAANTGTTGCTTCCTGAGCTGCATATAGGTTTCTCAAGAAGCAGGTCAGGTGGTCTGGTATTCCCTTCTCTCAGAATTTTCCACAGTGTATTGTGATCCACACAGTCAAAGGCTTTGGCATAGTCAATAAAGCAGAAATAGATGTTTTTCTGGAACTCTCTTGCTTTTTCCCACACAGACTTTATACCATCACAAAAGTTGACTCCAAATATGTAAAATATGTAGCAAAACTGTCATAGCAATAAATAAATAAATAACCTTATTTAAATATGGGTAAGGGATTCTAATAAGCATTTATCTTTAATCATGTTCTTTTTAAAAATTAATTTTTATTGGGATATAGTTGATTTACAATGGTGAGTTATTTCTTGCAGTACTGCAAATTAATATTATGAATATACATATATCTACTTGTTAAAGATTCTTTTCCTACATAGGTCATAACAGAGTATTGACTAGACTTCCCTGTCCTATACAATAGGTTCTTATTAGTTATCTGTTTTTTTAAATATAACAGTGTTTGTATGTCAATCCCAGTCTCCCAATTTTAATAAGCACTCCTTTTAACATGTATGTGGCCAATATATATGTGAAAAGATGCTCAACATCTCTAACCCTCAGGGATATGCAAATCAAAACCAAATTATATATCATCTCACAACGTTGGGATGGGATTATCAAAACAAAAACAAGAAATAAGTGTTGGTGAGAATCTGGAGAAGCTGGAATTTTTGTCCACTGTTGGTGAGAATGTAAAATCATCCAGCCACTATGGAAAACAGTATAGAGATTCCTCAAAATATATAGTAAAAAATAGGACTACCATATGATAGTAATTTGATTTCTGAGTATTTAACCAAAAGCATTGTAGTCAGAATCTCAAAGGGATCTTTGCACTCCCATGTTCATAGCAGCATTATTCATAATAGCCAAGATGCAGAAACAACCTAAATATCCATTAATGGATGAATGCATAAAGAAAATGTAGCATGTACATACAATGGAATATGATTCAGCCTTAAAAAATGAATTTTGCTATATGTGAAAACTTGAGTAAATCAGTCTTGAGGAAATAATGCTGAGTGAGATAAGCTAGTCACTGAAAAACAGGTGTTGCATATGATATTTGTTTTACATATATAAACTGGTAAAACATTTAGAGGTAGAGAGTTGAATGACAATTGCCAGGGTCTGTGGGCAAGGAGAAATAGGGATTTATTATTCAGTGGGCATGAAGCTTCAGTTATGCATGATGATTAGCTACGTTCTAGAGATCTTCTGTATAACATTGTGTCTATAGTGTATTTTACAGTAAAAAATTTGTAACGAGAGTAGATCTCATGTTGTATATTTTATGCAATAAAGAAAAAAATGATGATAAAGCACCATTAAAACAAAAGTTATATTTTAAAAGGGAGATAATGTTGTAGCCTATGTATATAAATTTGACAACCTTGGTAAGATGACTAATTTTCTAGGACAATATAATTTATTAAAATGGAACACATTAGAGATAAGTTAAAAAAAATGGTTTCCATAAAAGAAACAGATGGTTTATCAATGAACCCTCCACACAAAAACATCAGGCTTGTATATTTGCAAAACCTTCAAAGACAAGTGAATCCCTGTTCTTAAATTGTTCCAGATCATAGAAAAGGAGAAAAACTTCCAAATTTGTCATATGCTGCTGCTGCTGCTGCTGCTGTCACTTCAGTCGCATCTGACTCTGTTCTACCCCATAGACAGCAACCCACCAGGCTCCTCTATTCTGGGATTCTCTAGGCAAGAACACTGGAGTGGGTTGCCATTTCCTTCTCAATACATGAAAGTGAAAAGTGAAAGTGAAGTCGCTCAGTCATGTCCGACTCTTTGCGACCCCATGGACTATAGCCTACCAGGCTCCTCTGTCCATGGGATTTTCTAGGCAAGATGCCATTGCCTTCTCCAGTGATAGTCATTAGTGCTACCCATTGAACTTGTTATATGAAGCAAGTATAACGTTGATACTTATACCTGATAGAAATCTATGGAAAAAAAAAGACCAATATTACTTATGAATAGTGATATAAATATTCTAAGATAATAATAGCAAATAGTATCCAAAAGTACATTTAAAATAATAAACCATAAGTAATAAGATTTATTTCACAAATGTGAAATCTAGATTTATATTGAGAAATCTATCAATATAGTTCAACATAATAATAGATCAATGGAGGAAAAATAATATGATCATTCCCATATCTTCATAGATGCTCAAACTCTTCTCACAAAATTTCACGATCCTTAATACAAACATTTAATGAAATGGGCATCAATATTAGTTGCATAAAGCAACCATTTTATTCTGCTCACAGATCCTGTGGGTCAGAATTCTAACCAGGCTGCGGGAGCATGTACTGTGTCTATTCCTTGATGTCTGGGCCTGAGCTGGGGACATGAATGTATGGAAATGACTCAAAACCTGGGTCCTGGTACCAGGCTTGGTATTTGGTTTGAGATGACTCAAAGGCTGGGTTCACTTGACTGTTGATCAGAGTGCCCATGTATGGTTTCATCGTTTGGTATGGGCTCTCACAGGTTAGTGGCTGGGTTGTGACAGGGTATGTCCTGAGAGACAGCATCTGGGGGAGAGGTATCTTTCCAAGAGTCAGAAGGCTTCATTTGACCTAGGCTCACAGGTCATACGCCTTTACATCCTATTGGTGTCAGTTAAATCACTAAGGCTGACAGTACTCATGGAAACCAGAATTCAACGTCATTCCTTGATGGGGAAGTGACAGGATCACACTGCATAAAGGCATTTGGGATGGGAGGTAATTTTATAGCAACTGTTGTTGTTCAGTATCTCAGTCATGTCTGACTCTTTGCAGCCCCATGGACTGCAGCACACCAGGCTTCCTGATCCTTCACCATCTCCTGGAGTTTGCTCAGATATGTCCACTGAATCAATGATGCCATCCAACCATCTCATCCTCTGTTGTCCTCTTCTTCTCCTGCCTTCAATCTTTTCAAGCAGCAGGGTCTTTGCAAATGAGTCAGTTCTTCGCATCAGGTGGCCAAAGTATTGGAGTATCAACTTCACCATCAGTCCTTCCAATGAATATTCAGGACTGATTTCCTTTAGGATGGACTGGTTGGATCTCCTTGCAGTCCAAGGGACTCTCAAGAGTCTTCTCCAACACCACAGTTCAAAAGCATCAATTCTTCAGAGCACAGTTTCTTTACAGTCCAACTCTCACACCCATACATGACTACTGGAAAAACCATAGCTTTGACTGGTCGGACTTTCATTGACAAAGTGATGTCTCTGCTTTTCAATACTCTGTCTAGATTTGACATAGCTTTTCTTCCAGTGAGCAAATGTCTTTTAATTTTGTGGTTGCAGTCACCTTTTGAGGTGATTTTGGAGCCCAAGAAAATAAAGTTTGTCATTATTTTCATTGTTTCCCCATCTATTTGCCATGAAGTGATGGAACCAGATGCCATGATCTTCATTTACAGAATGTTGAGCTTTAAGCCAGCTTTTTCACTCTCCTCTTTCACTTTCATCAAGAGGCCCTTTAGTTCCTCTTCACTCTCTGCCATAAGGGTGGTGTCATCTGCATATCTGAGGTTATTGATATTTCTTCTGGCAATCTTGATTCCAGCTTGTGCTTCATCCATCCTGGCATTTCACATGATGTTAATAAGCAGGATGACAGAATACAGCCTTGACATACTCCTTTCCAAATTTGAAACCAGTCTCTTGTTCCACATCTGGTTCTAATTGTTGCTTCTTGACCTGCATACAGGTTTTGCAGGAGGCAGGTAAAGTGGTCTGGTATTCCCATCTCTTTAAGAATTTTCCACAATTTGTTGTGATACATGTGGTCAAAGGCTTTAGTGTAGTCAATGAAGCAGAAGTACATGTTTTTCTGGAATTCTCTTGCTTCTTTTTATGATCCAGTAGATGTTGGCAATTTGATATCAGGTTCCTTGCCTTTTCTAAATCCAGCTTGAATATGTGGAAATTCTCAGTTCATGTACTGTTGAATCGTGGCTTGGAGAATTTTGAGTGTTACCTTGCTAGTGTGTGAGATGAGTGCAACTGTGTGGTAGTTTGGAAAAGGCAATGGCACCCCACTCCAGTACTTCTGCCTGGAAAATCCCATGGATGGAGGAGTCTGGTAGGCTGCAGTCCATGGAGTCGCTAAGAGTTGGACACGACTGAGCAACTTCCTTTCAGTTTTCACTGTCATGCATTGGAAAAGGAAATGGCAACCCACCCCAGTGTTCTTGCCTGGAGAATCCCAGGGACGGGGGAGCCTGGTGGGCTCCTGTCTATGGGGTTGCACAGAGTCACACACGGCTGAAGTGACTTAGCAGTAGCAGCAGCAGTGTGGCAGTTTGAACATTCTTTGGCATTGCCTTTCTTTGGGATTGGAATGACAACTGACCTTTTCCAGTCCTGTGACCACTGCT
Source organism: Neotragus pygmaeus (assembly GCA_006410875.1). NCBI lineage: Eukaryota > Metazoa > Chordata > Mammalia > Artiodactyla > Bovidae > Neotragus > Neotragus pygmaeus. Next base: position 1,210,209 of record SJYV01025744.1, on the reverse strand, counting down.
GAGTTTTCCATATTTGCTGGCATATTGAGTGAGGCACTTTCATAGCATCATCTTTTAGGATCTGAAATAGCTCAGCTGGAATTCCATCACCTTCACTAGCTTTGTTCATAGTGATGCGTCCTAAGGCCCACTTGACTTTGCATTCCAGGATGTCTGGCTCTAGGTGACTGATCACACCTTTGTGGTTATCTAGTCATGAAGATCTTTTTTGTACAGTTCCTCTGTGTATTCTTGCTACCTCTTTTAATATCTTCAGCTTTTCTTAGGTCATACCATTTCTGTCCTTTATTGTGCTCATCTTTGCATGAAATGTTCCCTTGGTATCTCTAATTTTCTTGAAGAGATATCTAGTCTTTCCCATTCCCATTTTCCCATTTTCTTCTATTCCTTCACATTGTTCACTTAGGAAGGCTTTCTTAACTCTCTTTGCTATTCTTTGGAACTCTGCATTAAGATGGATATATTTTTCCTTTTCTCCTTTTCCTTTCGCTTCTCTTCTTTTCTCAGCTATTTGTAAGGCCTCAGATAGCCATTCTGCCTTTTTGAGAATTTTTTTTCTTGGGGATGGATTTTATCACTACCCCTGTACAATGTTATGAACCTCCATCCATAGTTCTTCAGGCATGCTGTCTATCAGATCTAATCCCTTGAATCTATTTGTCACTTTCACTATACAATAATGAGATTTGATTTAGGTCATACCTTAATGGCCTAGTGATTTTCCTTACTTTCTTCATTTTAAGTCTGAATTTTGCAATGAGGAGTTCATGATCTGAGTCACAGTCAGTTCCTGGTCTTGTTTTAACTATACAGAGCATTTATATTTTGCCTGCAAAGAATATAAACAGTCTGATTTTAGTACTAACCATCTGGTTATGTCCACGTGTAGAGTTGTTGCTTGCGTTGTTGGAAGAGGGTGTTTGTTATGACCAGTGTGTTCTCTTGGGAAAACTTGGTTACCCTTTGTCCAACTTCATTTTGTACTCCAAGGCCAAATTTTCCTGTTACTCCAGTTATCTCCTGACTTCCTACATTTGCATTCTAGTCCCCTATCATGAAAAGGACATCTTTTTTTTTTTTTTAATGTTAGTTCTAGAAGGTCTTATAGGTCTTCATAGCACTGTTCAACTACAGCTTCCTTGGCATTACTGGTTGGGGCATAGACTTGGATTACTATAATAGTGAATGGTTTTCCTTGGAAACTAACAGAGATCATTCTGTTCATTACTGCAATTACTGGAAAATAGAATGTCACATTTGGCATCTGATTAATGATGAGATATTAGAAGTATATATGCTAAAATGATAAAGGCAAGATGCTCCCCATTTTCACTACTATTTAACAGTTTAGCATATAGCCTTATATTGAGGTTTTTACTCACATAATTAGAATTAAGAAGCATTAAAAACACCATACGAATCGAAAAGGACAATCTCATGTGTATGTGAGAAAGAGAGAGAGGGAGAAAGAAAGAGAAAATGAGAGAATGTTAAATATAGCACAAAATTGGATGGAAAGTATACAGATGCTTATAGCCTTATTATTTATTAGGAACTCAAGATATGGACAATATTGTATCAGCCATACAAAGAGTGTATTGTTAATAAAAACAGACTTGTTTTTTGCCCTCTAGAAACCTATGATGTGATAAAATATACAAACAGACCAAATAAACAATCAACAAAGCAATATCATTATATTCTAAGACTACCTCTTACAAGAAGCTAAAATATGACTGTTGGCAAATTAAGGATGGATAACCCTAATACAGCAGTCTTCCCCGGTGGCTCATTGATAAAGAACTTGCCTGCCAACGTAGGAGAAGCAAGAGATGCAGATTCAATCCCTGGGTTGGGGAGATCCCCTGGAGGAGGGCATGGCAACCCGCTTCAGTATTCTTGCCTGGAGAATCCCATGGACAGAGGAGCCTGGTGGGCTAAAGTCCATGGGGTTGCAAAGAGTCGGACACAACTGAAGCAACTTAGCACGCATGCTTGCACAACCCTAATACAAAAAGTTTCTGAGAAGAGGTGGAGCATGAAGGAACGTGTGACAGCCTATATGAGTGGCAAACAGGAGCAGGGAAGAAAATGAAGCATGAGGACCAACTTGGGCAAAATATGGCTATTTATCGAAAAGCACCATGTTGCTGGGTTAGTAGCAGGAGCTCATATGCACAAGAAATAACCTTGCAAACAATTTCAGACATTTCAACTCAGGGTGAGCGATTAAGAAAGGGAAAGCGGTGCCTATAAAATAGCATTTCCCTCCATCTCAGTGTTTACACTCTTCAAAACTCTACAGAGGTTTGTAATCAAAAATATACAATAACAGTAACACTAATAATGGTGAAGTTAACCTTTATTAAGCCCTACTGTGTACTAACCATTTTGCTAAGTAAGAAATGCTAGCTTCAGCACCTCCAGTGTTCTTTCCTACTGCACGGTTACTCTCTCAAAATTCATATGGGCTCTCTGCTGTCACAGAAGCCTGAGTAGAGAGCACTCAGGGGATTGTATTCTGCCTCCCAGTCAGTCATAAGTGGGGGGCACACCGTGGCCCACCTCCCATCTGTGTCCGATGCCCAGAGACACTGAGAGCTCAGGAGGTATTACTGTACATGCCCTTTTCATTAGCATTCAGTTTTGGTCTGTTGCTTATGATGAGATAGGACAAGCATTTTCAGGGTGCTCCATTAAATTTCTTCCTAACGCCTGAATCTCTTTATGATGGTGGGAAGATAAGATGTCCTTGTCCTCCCTGTCCTTTTATTATTCACTCTAGCCTGGTTCTCTAGTGTCTCCATTCACCCATTCTGAAGTCTTCTTTTCCTAATCTTTTAGATTATTTCTCCATTCTTTTGAAGACCGGGTAGTTGGTTCTTAAATGTTTTCTGAGGTCCTTTCATTTCACTGAATTTTAAATATTTCAGCCAATTTGAAGAGTTCATAATGATGAATAAGATTAAGCTTGGAGCTTAACCTTTTGAAACTGGGTGACGCGTTAACTCGGCTGGAACGCTGGTTAATTTAACAGCAGGAGTTGAATTAACTTGTCACAGCTCTGCCATTGTTAAATTTCCTGCTTCTGATCCTTGTCCCAGTCTTGCAGAGCTCAGTTGTCCTGGGACCGGGGGATGAGTCAGGGTGAAGAAGAGAGTGGAAATGGGGAAAGAAAGATGGCATGCATTGTTAGGAGGGGAGCATGCTAACCAGGAACGGCTATATGAAAAAATCGTTTTAGTTGGGGAAGACTAGAAGAGAAAAAGTGGAGGGGGAGGAAGTTTGAGAAATAAAAGGCAAAGCAAGCGGGTCATAGGGAGGGGGAAGTAAGAAATAGAGACAGGATGAGACAGAGAGAGAGGAATATATTATGAGGAGGCAATGGGCGATGTGACTTGAATTTCTTGGCAATGCATTGCATTCAGCATGCTAGAAGCCTTTAATACTGGCAGTCTGACACTCAAAAATAAAATCACCTGCTTAAAAATACTCCATGCATTAGGCAAAGCTGAAAATGTTGAATCACGGGATAATTTCACAGGTAATCTCAACAAAGAGAAAAGAGTTTCTCTAAATTTGGCTCAGCAGAAATTTCTCTAAATTTGTAGATCCATGTCAAACATTTTTGTTCAACACAATTTATTCAGAAAGGAAGAGAGTAAAAGGTTGAGAGTGGCAGGGAAGGAATAATTTAGAGACCAATGAGTCCTAGGAGAGATGGGGAGAGAGCATGGTGGTCATTCCCCAGGGAAGAGGGGGAGCACATTTGTGGAGGTTGGGGACAGAAAGGAAAAAACAGAAGCAGCTGCAGCAGTTACATTGAGAGTTATCTTTTCCTTCAACAAAGTATCGGGCATTGATGGGCTGTGATCCTCTGTGCACGTATTGCCTACCCTATGAATAACTCTCAAACATGCACCATCTCAGGTTTGCTATTCTCGCCCTGAGAGGAAGCTGTGTGCACTGGAGTAAGCATCTGGGCCTTTAGGGCAGAGGCCTAATAACACCTGAAATGCAGGCAAAATAACCAGCCTGCTTCTAAGCACCAGCCACTTTGAGGTTCATCAATAGAGATCACCTGGAGCCTGTCTTCCTTTCGATTGTTTCAGCAGTGCCTTAACACTGGAAGGACGTTTTCTTTTCTATTTGTATGATTTTGTCTCAGGGCTCACATCATTCCACGGAAGCTCTAACAGGTTTTCAATTTTCAAGGTAGTTGCCTGAAAAGACTGTTGGCTGTTCAGGAGCCTAACCAATGCTCAGTAGCTGGATCTGAAGCGGATTACTAAGGATTCTGAGGCTTTTTGCTTCTGTCCAAAATTACTTTAAGGTATAGCTAACAGACAGCTGGGCTGTGTCTGATGGATCAAGAGAATGAGGCAAATGGAGAGAAGGTGAAAGGGATAAGTCAGAGATAGAGGACAAGAGGAAGGTAAAAAAAAAAAAGTACAACAAGAGAGTTAAAGAGTAAAGGGTTTCTTGTTTAGTTTCAGGATAGAAACTAAACTCTCAAGGCGTTTTTAAATTCACCAGTTGATGTTAAAAGGAACTAAGAAAGTTTTGAATCTGGGAAGCCAGAGAGCAATACACTGAAAAGTAACTGCAGTGATTCGATGAATTACCAGGTAAGACTGAATGTCTCTCCTACATCAAAGCAGTTGGCTGGATTTTTGATTGCTTTCACTTCAGATATTCCAAGCAGAAGTACCGTCATTGGTGAAGTTTGGGCAGAATTTGAGGGTATAAATTTGCAGAGTAGTGTTAACTACATGCTTCCTTTTTCAGTGGAGGTAAATTAAAATTTTTCTCACCATCCGAACTGTACATAAGTCTCATAATAAAAACAACAGAAGTGGGAGGTGGATTTGTCTTCTTCTGCAGCTTAAGGACTTAATTTTTCAAGTTCTAAGGGATCCTTAAATTGTTGTCTAGATAATCAGCTCCAAGGGCAGCACTATATAGAAACTCTAATGCCTTCCTTGAACATAACAGATCTCAATATTGGCACACCTGAATTTGATTGGCCTTAGCATTTCCTTTAGATAATGAAAACAATGTAGGGGAAATTCAAATTAAAAAAGAGAGGCGTGAAACTTCCTACTCTCTTAGATGAATAAAACAATGATTTCCACTATGTTTCATGGAACATTATATTACATGAGAAAGATATTTCAATGAACTTATTTACAAAACAGAAATAGAGTCAAGGGTGTAAAAAACAAACTTATGGTTACAGGGAAGGGGGAGGAGGAAAGTGGGGAAGAGATAAATTGGGAGATTGGGATTGACAAATACATACTACTGTATATAAAATAGATAACTAATAAAGACCTGCTGTAGGGCACAGGGAACTCTATACTCTGTAATGCTCTATATGGGAAAAGAATCTAAAAAAGATTTATGCAATTGTATAACTGGATATATGTATATATGCATGGGTATAGGGATATGTATAACTGATTCACTTTGCTGTACAGCTGAGACTAACACAGCTTTGTAAATCAACTATACTCCAATAAATTAAAAAAAAATAAGATAAGTACTTTAATACTGTACATTTCCCGGATGTGGTAAAACAACAACAACTTTCCAGACATTTTGACTAGGGAAGAATTTTCTTCACAGACTGTCAATCCTTACACTTCAGAATGTAGCGCTTTCTTCTTAAGAATATTATATTAATAGTCACTGTTTCACCAAGCTTTCATGAACATTCTCAGAAATAATTCACCCACAATCCATTCAGATGCAGGACACTCCTAGTACCACCAATGTGAGTTGATGGAATGGCTTTGGCGCAAGAACACTGAGCTCTTTTCGTCATGGTGGCTTAGGCAGCACCTTCAGCTTGTTGTGACTTCTATTTGCGCCGGACAGTGGTGTCCCATGAGTTTAGGGGTACAAGGTAAAGAGGGGCCACAGAGTTGCCACCAGGAAAACCACTTCTCAAGGTTTCATAGTTTCAGTGAGCTGAGAGTGTATATTCTGTGACCACAGAGAGGGGGAGAGGCGGGCTTCTCTGCTGCGTGGGGGCAGGACATCTGTACTCCTGGTCAAATGGCTACGCAGGCACCTCAGTGCTACTTTATGTGCTTGTAATTTCCATTACGACTTTAGACTGTCATCTTTCAGCATAATTTCATTTATTGTTTTTAGCTACAATCAGGGAAGTAATAGGAGAGCAATTCTGGGGAGTGAGAGCACAGATAAAATATGTAGACCCCGGCACCAGTGAGGTCTACTTAGCCACACCTCGTATTTCAGTTCACAGAAATGTGCGTGGGGACTGACATAAGTACTCCCTGTTGTGTTGTTGCTTCTGGCTCAGTAGTCCTTTGAGAAGAACGCAGAATAAAGGACTGCAGAGAACGGGTGCCGTCAAAATGGCAGTGCTGGAGACGGTGCCTACAAGCACCCGATAGAGTTTTATGTTTTTTAACAAATGTTTTCTTGATGTTACCTTTAAATCCCACCTGCAATTCCTTCTCTTGCCATCGACATCAGTCGCCTCTCTGCTTTTCAGGCTTCTTTTTGAGGCATCAATGAACCTAAAGGAAACCAGCATGATGGGAATTTCATGACAACTTGCAGCACATAGCGCTTTCTTGGCAAGCGATGTTATTGAATGGCATTCAGACTCTCACGGCAGGGCCATGGCTGATCAATAATTTCCAGGAGCCCCTTTTGATTGTGTCAGAAGCAAAACCCAAGGAATGTGACTAGACCAGTTAGAAATAGCACCCTGACAGGAAAATTTCAGGGCAGTCAAAGGATAAATTGTAACATTTGGTTATATTACTACCTGCTAAGGCTCTTTCTTGACAGGAGACATTTGGTTCCTATTTTCAGGCTACAGAAGACTTTAACTAAGCATAAAGATATGTGTCACAAAGGAGTGTTTCAAACAGCTACATTAAGAAATTGAGGTTGTCAAATCTCCTCTTGTGATTTTAAAGATGAGAAATGATTATCTGGGTATGCACTAAAAAGTTCCATTAGAAAACTATTTTAAATGCTGTTATCCTGGTAAAGCCTCCCCAAATGAAATGGAAATAATGTTATGATTCCTAAACTATTTTTTTTTCTTGTTTTTCTAGCAGGAAAGTTTTTCAACTTGCAATATAGTATAGTTATATTTTTTTAGCTTATTCTTTTCTTTAGTAGTAGTAGTAGTGGGTCTACTCATACAAACAGTTGTGGCATGATTAGCCAGACATTCCAACAGTTTATTAACTTTTAAAATGCATGTCCAGAATACTGCTAAAATATGGGAGACCTCGACAAATATTTTTGGGTGACGAAGAACACAAAACCCTTTCTCTTCCTTTGTGTTATGCATGTAGGGAGCAGAAGACATAACTTTTCCAAACATCTCCATCCTTAGTGCTATTTATTGATGGCTGCATGCGTTGAATACAATATGACTGGGAATAGGAAAAAGGAAGGCTTCCTAAATGGTGCTGGTGGTAAAAATTTTGTCTTTCAATACGGGAGATGCAAGAGTCTTGGGTTTGATCTCTAGGTCAGGGAGATCCCCTGGAGTAAGAAATGGCATCCCCACTCCAATATTCTTGCCTGGGAAATCCCATGGACAGAGAAGCCTGGCAGGTTACATCCATGGGGCTGCAAAGAGTCAGACACAACTGAGCAAGGAAAAGGATCTTAGACTTCTTATCCTCTTGTAAATTTTCAAACTGAAGGTCAGACTGGCTGCATGAGTAGTTTTTAAGTCATAAATGGTCATTGTAGAATTCAAAAGAAGATCTCCCAGACTCCAAAGACCTTGTTCATTCTTTAATATAATAATGTGGCCTAGTCAATGACAAAAAGTTGGAGCTAACAGGTTATTTTGTTTTCAGCTTCAGTTATTGATCTGTAAAATGTGAATAATGTTATATTCATTCAATACATTTCAAAATTATTGTAAATAAAAGAGATAATTGATATGCAGAAATTAATATAATAGGCTTCTAGTTACTGCCATTCATCATCATCATCCTTTTCAACCAGTTTGTAATGTGATGTGTAGAGTTGTGGTAATAAATCTTCTTAAAGGGATAAAGTTTATATTGATCAGCACTCTGAAAGGGTCTGACTTGACAGAGAAGAGGAAAGGTCATTGAAGTTTAGAGGAGATGTACACACCATAACTTGGAGGTGAGATAATTTTAATTTAATTTTATAGAGGATCTTTTAATCAAGACTCACTGGATAGAGTTGAGAGGGGTGGCATATGTGTGATGGCAGTGGCAATAATGGTAGTTAGTAGTTTTCACTCATTTATTTATCAATAACCTCAAATATGCATATGACACCATCCTTCTGGCAGAAAACAAAGAACTAAAGAGCCTCTTGAAATTCAGGAGGAGAATGAAAAAAGTTGGCTTAAAACTCAACACTCAAAAAACTAAGTTCATGATATCTGATCCCATCAGTTCATGGCAAATAGATGGGGAAACAATGGAAATAGTGAGAAACTTTATTTTGGGGGGGCTCCAAAATCATGGCAAATGGTGACTGTAGCCATGAAATTAAAAGACACTTGCTCCTTGGAAGAAAAGTTATGACCAACCTAGACAGTATATTAAAAAATAGTATATTACTTTGCCAACAAAGGTCCATCTAGTCAAAGTTATGGTTTTTCCAGTAGTCATGTATGGATGTGAGAGTTGGACTAAAGAAAGCTGAATGCCAAAGAATTGATGCTTTTGAACTGTAGTGTTGTAGGAGACTCTTGAGAGTCCCTTGGACAGCAAGGAGATCCAACCAGTCAATCCTAAAGGAAATCAACCCTGAATATTCATTGAAAGGATGATGTTGAAGCTGAAACTCCAATACTTTGGCCACCTGATGTGAAGAACTGATTCACTGGAAAAGACACTGATGTTGGGAGAGACTGAAGGCAGGGGCAGAAGGGGACTCCAGAGGTTGAGATGGTTGGAAGGCCTCACTGACTCGATGGACATGAGTTTGAGCAAGCTCCAGGAACTAATGATGAACAGGGAAGCCTGGTGTGCTGCAGTCCGACAAAGAGTCGGACACAACTGTGTGACTGAACTGAACTGAACTGAATTCAATAAACATTTAATGAGTACCACTTTATGCCAAACAAAATAGTAGCTGGTTGATGTGTGAGTTATATAAAACTGATTTCTGCAAGTAATGACCCTCTACTCTTCAGAGTAGAAAAGAGAATGGAAAGTGTTGGAAAATAGAGCTGTGTACTTGTACGGTGGTAGCAATGAGCAAGAAGAAGCTGGTTTTCTTGAGAAGACTGAGAAAGTTTTTCTAAAGGATGATGCTCAAAATCGCACTTTTGAAATTGTAGTTTGAATTTCAGATGCATGGCCCAGGAGCTGACCAGAGAAGTGAACTAACATGGTCAAAATTCATGCTAAAGAAATTCCTTTATCTATAGGATGGAGTGGAGACTGGGGATGCAGAAATATGTGAAAAACGCTGTTTTGCATCATTTAGGTAAAGGATGGGGCCAACAAGGGATGCATTTGAAAGCATTAATGGGTGATGGACTCTGTGTCAAAGGTAAAATAAGAGACATGGAAAATCTGATATTATATTTACAAGCTTGAATGTTGTCAGAGATAATCATGCCTTTGATATATACACAGAAAGGTGAAGAGCCATACAAAATGTCAGCTTGAGTGGGAGTTAATTATTCCCAGCATGGAGCGAATTTCAAGAAGATATCACCCAATAGGACTGACTGGCAAAACTGAAAGGCCTACAAGCATTTCCTGAATTAAGCTTATTTTGTTTCCAGTATCCACAAGTCACTGCATTGGATAAATCAGAGAGATGATGAAACTGATTTTCTTTGCTTTTTGAGTTTGTTAAGAGTACAGAAATAAAAATAAAAACAATCTCTGTATCAAAAAGGAAATATTCAATCACACTTATTTCAGGACCCAAAGTGACTTTGGAATTATTCCTTTCTACTGTCCTTGATTAGTGTTCATAAGTGAACCAGCCCTGTTTATGGATGTTGTTGTTGTTGTTCAGTCACTCAGTCATGTCCAACTCTTTGCTACTCCATAGACTGCAGCATGTCAGGCTTCCCTGTCCTTCACCATCTCCCGGAGCTTGCTCAAACTCATGTCCATTGAGTCAGTGATGCCATCGGACCATCTCATCCTCTGTTGCCCCCTTCTTCCCCTGCTCTCAGTCTTTCCCAGCATCAGGGTCTTTTCCAATCAGTCTCCTCTTTGCATCAGGTGGCCAAAGTATTGGAGCTTAGGCTTCAATCAGTCTTTCCAATGACTACTTAGCGTTGATTTCCTTTAAGGTTGACTGGTTTGATCTCCTTCCTGTCCAAGGGACTCTCAAGAGTCTTCTCCAACACCACATTTCAAAAGCATCGATTCTTTGGCATTCAGCCTTCTTTATGGCCCAACTGACATCCATGCATGACTACTGGAAATACCATAGCTCTGACGAGACAGACCTTTGTCAGAAAAGTGATGTCTTTGCTTTTAATATACTGTTTAGTGTGGTCGTAGCCTTTCTTCCAAGGGCAAGAGTCTTCTAATTTTATGGTTGCAGTCACTGTTTGCAGTGATTTTAGAGTTCAAGAATAGAAAATCTGTTACTGCTTCCACTTTTCCCCATTCTATTTGCCATGAAGTGATGGGACTTTGTGCCATGATCTTACTTTTATGAATGTTGAGTTTTAAGCCAGCTTTTTCACTCTCCTCTTTCACCCTCATCAAGAGTCTCTTTATTTTATTTTATTTTTTTACTTTATTTTACTTTACAATACTCTATTGGCTTTGCCATACATCGACATGAATATCATCTCTTAGTTACTAATACTCAATGAAATGACTTCCCTGGTGGCTCAGACAGTAAAGCGTCTGCTTAAAATGCGTGAGACCCAGTGTCAATCCCCGGGCAGGAAGATCTCCTGGAGAAGGAAATGGAAACCCACTCCAGTANACATCGACATGAATATCATCTCTTAGTTACTAATACTCAATGAAATGACTTCCCTGGTGGCTCAGACAGTAAAGCGTCTGCTTAAAATGCGTGAGACCCAGTGTCAATCCCCGGGCAGGAAGATCTCCTGGAGAAGGAAATGGAAACCCACTCCAGTATTCTTGCCTGGAAAATCCCATGGGAGGAACCTGGTAGGCTATAGTCCATGGGATCGCAAGGAGTCAGACATGACTGAGCGACTTAACTTTTCACTTAATACAATGTAAATATTATATAAATTGGTACCAGTGTGGGGCATATTTAAGTTTTACCTTTTGGAAGTTTCTGAAATTAAAAAAATTTTTCTATCCATGGTTATGCCCATGGATGTGAAACCTCTGGGTATGGAGGCCCAGCTGTGCTTGTTGGGCATGCTAGCCTGATGCCTTGCTCCTATTGCCTTTATATGGGGGCCTTTGTCTACCCCTTTAGACTCCAGTCCTTTTCCCCTTTCTCTTCTATCTTAGCTCTTTGGAAGATGGAGAAGAGTGAATTTACATCTCTAATCCCTGATATGGGGCTATTGACTGCCTTTCCATGAAGGAGTTGAAGAGTTTACTCAGCCAAATGAAGAGCTGACTAAATTAGTCAGTCAGTCAGTTCAGTCACTCAGTCGTGTCNAAAACTTCCAAAACTGTGTTGAATAGTAGTGGTGAAAGTGGGCACCCTTGTCTTGTTCCTGACTTCAGGGGAAATGCTTTCAATTCTTCACCATTAAGGATAAGGTTTGCTGTGGGTCTGAAAAAAAAAAATCAAAACATGCATAGAAACAAATGAAAATGAAAACAAAACCACCCAAAACCTGTGGGATATTGTAAAAGCAGTGCTGAGGGGAAAGTTCATAACCATACAGGCATAGCTCAAGAAACAAGAAAAAAGTAAAATAAATAACCTAACTCTACACCTAAAGCAACTAGAAAAGGAAGACTTGAAGAACCTCAAGGATAGTAGAAGGAAAGAAATCTTAAAAACTGGGGCAGGAATAAATGCAAAAGAAGCAAAAGAAACCATGGCAAAAATCAACAAAACCAAAAGCTGGTTCTTTGAAAGAATAAATAAAATTGACAAACCACTAGCCAGACTCATCCAGAAACAAAGGGGGAAAAATCAAATCAATAAAATAAGAAATGAAAATGGAGAGATCACAATAGACAACACAGAAATACAAAGGATCATAAAAGACTGCTATCAGCAATTATATGCCAATAAAATGGACAACTTGGAAGAAATGCACAAATTCTTAGAAAAGTACAACTTTCCAAAACTGAACCAGGAAATTAGGAAATCTTAACAAACCCATCACAATCACAGAAATCAAAACTATAATCAGAAACCTTCCAGCAAAAAAATCCAGGTCCAGAAGGCTTCACAGCTGAATTCTACCAAAAATTTAGAGAAGAGCTTCACAGCTGAATTCTACCAAAAATTTAGAGAAGAGCTAACACCTATCCTACTCAAACTCTTCCAGAAATTTTCAGAGGAAGGTAAACTTCCAAACTCATTCTATGAGGCCACCATCACCCTAATACCGAAACCTGACAAAGATGCCACAAAAAAAAAAAACAAAAAAAAAACTACAGGCCAATATCACTGATGAACATAGATGCCAAAATCCTTAACAAAATTCTAGCAAATAGAATCCAACAACATATTAAAANGTGTTGGAGAAGACTCTTGAGAGTCCCTCGGACTGTGAGGAGATCCAGGCAGTCCATCCTAAAGGAAATCAGTCCTGAATATTTATTGGAAAGACTGATGCTGAAGCTGAAACTCCAATACTTTGGCCACCTGATGCAAAGAGCTGACTCATTTGAAAAGATCCTGATACTGGGAAAAATTGAAGGCAGGAGGAAAAGGGGATGACAGAAAATAGATGGTTAGATGGTATCACTTATTCAATGGGGATGAGTTTGAATAAATTCCTGGAGTAGGTGACGGCCAAGGAGGTCTGGCGTGCTGCAGTCTGTGGAGTTGCAAAAAGTCAGACACAACTGAGCAACTGAACTGAATTGACTGATTCCATATTGTATATTAGACATTGCACCTCATATGTACCATGTCATTTGATCCTTAAAATCAGCTTGTGGGGAGAGTACTGCTATGGACTGAATGTTTGTGATTCCCAAGGTTCATGTGTCGAAATAGAATCCCCAGTGTGATGGTATTTGTAGATCAAGCTCTTAGGAGATAATTACACCATGAGGGTGGCTGTTTTTGCTGTTCAGGTCCTAAGTTTTGTCCGACTCTGTGACTTCATGAACTCCAGCATGCCAGGTTCCTCAGTTCTTAACTATCTCCCAGTTTGCTCAAATTCATGTCCTTTGAGCCAGTGATGCTATCTACCCATCTCATCCTCTGATGACGATGGAGACTTCATGAATAGTATTAGTCCACTTATATGAAGAGGCTAAAAAGATAGTTTGTCCTCTTATCATCATATGAGGAGACCAAGGAAAGTTGTCAGTCTGCAACCCAGAAGAAGGCCCTCACTAGAACTTAATTATGCTGACACCTGGAACGTGTGCTTCTGGCTCTAGAACAATGGGAAGTAAATCTTTGCTGTTTAAGCCACCCAGTCTATGGTTATTTATTATAGCAGCTCAAACTGAGCAAGACAAGAATAAATATAATTTCTATGTAAGGTTTGAGGACACCAGATAATACTGAACATGCACAGAATTGGGGTTTAAATTCTAATCTGAATAACTCTAGATTTTACTTTAAAAACTATTCTGTTTTGACATTTATCTATTTCTCCCCTTGATTTTTATATCTTCACAGAGCATATACAATTGTGTATAATCTCTACTGACCTCTCAGAACTACGATTTTGGTCACCAAATTTCTTGGTGTTGGTCTTTGCCAGACAATATAGCTACAAGCTTATTATGACTACTTCTAAATAATAATTGTTAAATGTCTGTTACCAGTACTTTTCCCTCACAGGGCCATTCTTTTCTATCTCTTATAGTGACTAAGCTTTGGGACTTTAAAACACACAGTGCGTGTGTGGGTGCTCAGTAGCTTCAATCGTGTTCAGTGGTCTGTGACCCTATGGACTGTAGTCCGCCAGGCTCCTTTGTCCAAAGAATTCTCCAGGCAAGAATACTGGAGTGGGTTGCCATGCCTTCCTCCATTGGGTCTCCCTGACTTGGAATCAAACCTGTGAGCCTTGAATCTCTTTCATTGTAGGCAGATTCTTTACCCACTGAGTCTCCTGGGAATCCCCAATCAGACAGACCTAGGTTCAAATCCTTGTTCTACTACTTCAAGTTGCTAGGCCATTAATGCTAAACAATCTTGGGCAAGTAACTTAATATCTTTCCTCAATTATGATGGTTGGAAATAGAACTAATGTAGCTTACCTAGTAGATCTATTATTAAGATTAGATGAAATAAGGTGTAAACATGCTGATCATACAGTTTGGGGCACTTAACAACTATCAATTGTCTTAATTTTTATTTTTATGAAATATAGAGATAAGACAAAGTCTCTGTCATAATAATTGAGATTATGGAGTCAGTGGACATGGTTTGTACATCTGAAGACTCACAGAAGTCATTAAGTGAAAGGAGCAATAATTTGTCTCTGGCTACTGAAACTGCTAAGGAGGAAGTCCTGGTCCTGCCCCCTTTTCATTCTACAGAACCAGCTTTACACATTAGCTGTTAATAAGAACAGTGTTCTACTACAGAGGACCCCAGCTCTGTTCCAATTGTTTGATTTCTTTGCATCACTATAGGAAAATTCTACTAGTTTATAGAGGACTTAAAATGTTTTGAAGATTTGCTTGTTCTGTATCTATTTTCACTCTGTTTAAAATAAACACTCCACATCATTAAATGGGAAATAGCGATTATATTTCTTGACTCATTTCCCTTAGGGGATTTTTTTCTAAGGATTAAAAAATTCAGCCTTGATCTCAGCATGCATATCTATGATCTCTGTCATGTTATAGTTTAACTTCATAATTATGTTTTGAACTAGATATTTCTCAACNCCACATCATTAAATGGGAAATAGCGATTATATTTCTTGACTCATTTCCCTTAGGGGATTTTTTTCTAAGGATTAAAAAATTCAGCCTTGATCTCAGCATGCATATCTATGATCTCTGTCATGTTATAGTTTAACTTCATAATTATGTTTTGAACTAGATATTTCTCAACTTTGGCATTTTACAAAGCAAAACCAAAAAAGTGATTTTTTTTTTTTAAAGGAGCAATTTCAGTGTTTTCAAGATTAGAGAATAGAAGGAACTTTTTGATGTGAACATGAAAACTTTCCCTCTTTAGAAGATTCAGGCCAATTTCTGAATTTTACTATCTCAGAGAACTATTTACAGTTACTTTCCTGAAATAAGCAACTTGAAGAATAAAAAATAGTTTTATAGTCAATTGATGTCCTTTTAAAGCTTTTCTTCTCTTTTTCCAAGGTTTGATCTTACAATTATTGTTTGAGTACAGGAGATATACAAATAAATTTTAAAGTTTTGCATTAAAATATAAAAAGCAAGAATAGTATACTGCATATAACTTCAAATTTCTCTAATCTTTCCTATAGTTCAGTACAGGTAGGAATCATTTAGGTGATATTATTCTTCAGTTTCTACAACTGCTGAGAAGAAATTGCTTTTCAGGGAGAATTTATGCTTTTATAAAATGTTCATATAGAGCCTTTATAGAGTTAGAACTTCCATTGTTGAATATCATTTGGATGATCCCAGGAGTATATTGTACTTATTTTATCTGCTTCTGAATCTAAGTAGAATCTACTTGTGGTTAAACTTCAGTTTACAATATAATATCATTTTGCTAGTGATTAAATTTTCTATGGGTTTGGGCTTCCCCTGTGGCTTAAATGGTAAAGCGTCTGCCTACAATGAGGGAGACCTGGGTTCAATTCCTGGGTCAGGAAGACCTCCCGGAGAAGGAAATGGCAACCCACTCCAGTATTCTTGCATGGAAATTTCCATTGACAGAAGAGCCTGGTAGGCGACAGTCCATGGGGTTGCAAAGAGTTGAACACTACTGAGCGACTTCACTTTCTTTCTTTCACTTTGGCTGATTAACAGTCTGAGAAATAGGAATATTATTAAAATTCTTACAGCCAGATTTAGAAAAAAAAATTTTAAGCTCATGGAGAATCAAGTTTTTCTATTGAGTGCAATGTAATTTTCACAATAATTATCTAAAATTAGCATTGACGTCTCAGGTTGAGGGCATTCTCCTCCACAATACTCACGTCACTTTGGACACCAGCCATACACTCTAGAGTGTACAGGTCGCCTTTGCTTCTGAACAACTGGCTACATAATCAGGGGTTCCAACTACCCCTCAGCTTTAATCATTCATGGAACTCAGGAAAGTCCTATACTTATGATTATACTTTAATTAAAAAGGATACATATAAACCAAAGGAAGAGATACATAGGGAGATGTCTGGGAAAGTCTCAGATGTGAAGCCTCTGTGTCCCCAGGACCCTTCAGTCTCCCAGTAAATCTGTATCACTAGCTAAGATGCTCACCAGGCTTTATTGTCATCTAGAGTTTTTATTAGAATTTTATTAGATAGACATGACTGATTGAATCATTGGTAACTTGGTTAAATTCAGTCTCCAGCCCCTATCCCCTCCCTGAGGGTAGGCTAGTAATAGGGGCTCAGTCCCAACCTTCTACTCATCTGGCTAGTCCTTGTGGTATAACCAACTCCCATCTTGAAACTGTCTAGGAGCCCATCGTGAAAGTCACTTCATTAGCATAAACTTGTGTCCTTTGAGATGCTTGCAGTGAATAACAAAGACTCTCCTATCAATGGGAAATTTTAGAGATTTAGGATCCCTCTCTCATGTAAAAGGGAATAGAGAAAGAACAATTTTTTTATATAACATTAAAGTTTTAGAGACTGTGGAGTTTTTCTGTACTTACTATACTATACTCTCTCTCTCTCTATATATATATATATATCTTATATGTGTATGTCATCCAATTCTTAAAAACACTGTGAAGAATTGAAGACTCTTAGTGGGGTAAATCAAACATGACTTGCTTAACTCCAGCTCGTGCTGTTCCAACATGTGAATATCCTTTTATCACTCTTCTGTGAATCTGTATCTTATAATTTTCTTAACAGTCTCTTCCAAGAAGCCCTTCTTTAGTGCACTTTGTGCTAGTGGTTTTCTTTTTCACAATTCTACTTTTACCGTGAAATGTACCAGTATATGTGTATTATCATTTAGTGGCTTTATTCTTTCTGGTGGACAATGGGTTCTTGACAACCAAAAAAGGCTGGGGAAGAAATTGGGACACATAGAATTAAAACGGGTTGGGCATTAAGGAAGATTCTAGATACAGGAGGGTTTTGATCCCCAGAAAGCACCAAATAACATATGTTTTCATTTTTTATACAAATTCTAGTAGAATGAAGTTCTGCTCATATCTGGCACTGGTCATGGTTCTTAGATGCACTAGTATCCAAGATAAGTGAGCTCCCAGGGACAATGCATTTTTAGAGAGAGGAGAGAGAGAGCAAGAAAACACAAGCACGTGTACAAGATATTGATGGGTGGGCAGGGAGATGGCTTCAGTTTGGCTGGTCTTCTCTGAGAATGTGATACATTGAACAGAATGATATGAAGAAGCTAGTCACACAGTGACCTGGGGCAGAGTGCTCCAGGCAGAGGACATAGTAGATGCAAATGTTCTAAGATCAGACTGCACTCTGAGTAGTTGAGGAACAAAAAAAAGCATAGAGTAACTTTCAGAAAGTGAGGGAGAGAGAAATGTGAAATGAAATCACAGAAGGTAGAAGCCAGGGCCATGGTAAGGGATAGATTTTATTCTGAGTTTACTGTAAAATATGAAAACTACCAAAGTATAAGAAAAAATAACCCATAGCACAATAAAAACACTAAGCATATACAAAATTTCAACTCATTTCTCTTCAGGCCTTTTTTTATTGGATATATAGAAGTACATAAAAAAGCAAAGATTGAGAGTATAGATATAGTTTTATGACTTGCCTTTTTTTTTAACCTACCAATATACTATGGGCACTTTCTCATGTCAATGCATATTACTTTACAATGTGATGTTAATGGCAGCACAAATTCCTTTATATGGATCTGCTGTGTTTATTCAGTCTACTATTTTTCAACATTCATTTTCTTATCGCGTTTTTCTCCCTTGCTTCAGGGATTATTCTGATACTTAAAAGATTTTACATATTTCTGATTATTTGATTTGATTAAATTCATAAAATGGAATTATTAGGTCAAATAGTATAAACACTTATAGGGCTTTCAATGTATAAATTTCCTCTGAAAGTGAAAGTGTTAGTTAGTCGTGTCTATCTAACTTTTTGTGACCCCATGAACTATAGCTTGCCAGACTCCTCTGTCCATGGGAGTTTTCAGGCAAGAATACTGGAGTGGTTGGCCATTCCCTTCTCCAGGGGATCTTCCCAACTCAGGAATCAAACCTGGGTCTCCAGCATTGCAGGTAGATTCTTTACGGTTTCCTCTAAAACATACCAATTTGCACTTCCAGTCAGTGGTTGAAGTTTCTGACTCACTATACCTTAATTTGAAAAAGCACTTCAACTTTGAAAGGTAAAAAGCATACCTTGAAGTTTTTTTTTTTNAAATCCCAGGGCTGATCTCCTTCAGAATGGATTGGTTGGATCTCCTTGCAGTCCAAGGGACTCTCAAGAGTCTTCTCCAACACCACAGTTCAAAAGCATCCATTCTTCGGCGCTCATCTTTCTTCACAGTCCAACTCTCACATCCATACATGACCACTGGAAAAACCATAGCCTTGACTAGACGAACCTTAGTCAGCAAAGTAATGTCTTTAAATCACTTTAAATCAACACAGTATTATAAAGCAATTATATTCCAATTAAAAATAAAAAAAATTTAAAGAGTTGCCTTCATAGGCATGGATTCCTGATGTGTAACTAAGATGGATTTTTAGGAGGAGAAGGGAATGAAGAGGATGTGATGGTTGGATGGCATCACCAGTTCAATGGACATTAGTTTGAGCAAACTCTGTGAGATAGTGAAGGACAGGAAGTCTGGCCTGCTGCAGTCCATGGGGTCGTAAAGAGTCAGATAAGACTGAGTGACTGAAGAACAAACAGCTACAATGGCTCAAAATAAAGATATTTCAGTAGAAACCAAAAAAAGAAAGAAAGAAAAATTGTCAATCAGCCTCTTTGCTCTTTTACTCTCTGAAATGTACATAGGGTCAAACTAGTCCAGAAATTGTTGGAGGAACTGAGGGGCTCCATTAAATAACTTGCCATCTTATTTACATTGTCAGCTTAAATTTTACTCAAACTTTTAGGTTTGTTTTGTTTTTCTCCTACATGCATGAGATTCCACGGAGTCATAGAAAGTGAGATCTGTAAAACACATTAAATATGATCTATTGGCAGATGATGAGGTATGGTACGAGACAGATTTTTGGTTCAATTTAATAGTCAGAGGCCTTCAAACATATATCTGGTTGCATGCATGCATTTGCAGATGATTGACTCCATTGACAATATCTTCAGCATGCTGTACTCCAGTCTCTTGAATGAAGGCATTCTGGTGTTCTCATGAAGGCAACCAAGTATATATTTGAAGGTATCTGACTAGTAAGCTGAAACAAAAATTTGTCTTGTAATTACCATACTTCATTCTTTCATTTAGGCTCATACTAAGCCAATCATATTCTTTCTCCCTGATATAGTAATATATCTAGACAACTATCACATCTTCTTCAATTCTAAAGGTTAAAATTTCCAGGACCTTCATCACTGATTGTGGTGTTTCTGGTGGTCTGATAAGTACAGAGTAGAGAGGGCCATTATTTATATTGAAGGAATTTCAGTGACCACCCTACAGCACTGACTCCTGATAAAATAAGTAAAACACCTTCCCCCAAATCCTTTTTATTTTTACATATTCCTCCTAAGGAGTTACATCTTTTTATATTCTATTTGTGCCGATGCTTCATTGGATTCAAATATAGGGCAAGGCATTATTTTTATCAACCTCTTCTTATAATAGTTTAAGTTATTTCCCATCTTTAGAAATCTTTTTGAATATAAACTCTATCATTCAACATATTTTATAACACTCCCTGGTGGCTCAGATGGTAAGGAGACTGCCTGCAATGTGAGAGACCTGGCTTCGATCCCTGGGTCGGGAAGACCCTCTGGAGAAGGAAATGGCAACCTACTCCAGTATCCTTGCCTGGAAAATCCTATGGTCAGAGGAGCTTGGCAGTCTACAGTCCACGGGGTTGCAAAGAGTCGGACACGACTGAGCAACTTCACTATCACTATCACTAAACTTTATGTAACTCAAAAATTAATTGTATATATGGACATGTGTGTATGCGTGTTGTTGTATGCATGTGTGTATTTCTTCAGACTGGGATAGTGATTGAGAGCTCATTCTCTGAAATCAAACAAATAAAATTCAAATTCTAACTTGTCACTTACTAGCTGTGACATTTGCCAAATGAGTTAACCTTGCCAAATCCTGTTTTCTCTGCAGTGAAATGATCCCTACCTCAATGGGTAGTTAGGACAATTGAATATGATAATTTAATGTGTATAGAGCTTAGCATAATTCCTGGCACATAGTAGAAACTGGGAGAAAGTTTCGTAAGCTCACTAATTTTCAGTTTGCTGACTTATAAAATGGAGATAATGATAGCACTTTTTTCATTGATTTGTTGCAGGAAATTAAATGAGTTAATATACGTAAGGGGTTTAGAACTGTGTCTGGCAAATAGAAATTATTATAGGTTAGCTATTGTTCTCAGCAGTATTATTAACAGTTATTAATATTAGTCTTACTTAACTCGTAAGTGCTCAAGATATGCTATTTGCTTGCCTTTTTGACACAAAATGAGTTATTTTCTTATATTCATGACTAAAATTCCAAGCACAAACTCATTTGAGTCCCTATAATTTTGGTTAATACATTTTCAATATTTTATTTAAAATATTTACTTCTTTCAATTTGTAGTTTATTCATTCTGATCACATGAGAATTTTGCAATGTACGAAGCCAAATGTTCCAATATAATTGATGTCTTTGAGAAGAATCACTGATTTCCAAGGAAACTGAAAATAAGTTTTTTCAAAGATTAACACCTTCTAAATCACTATGAGCTTCTAATTTCCTTTTTATAAAAGATTGTCATGTATCTTTGCATCATAACATCTTTCTCCATTTGTTGTTGGAGAACTTATTCCAATGCCATGACTGAGTACTTTCTTTGTGGGAAGTTTTCAAGAATACATTTCCTCCCTCAGGAAGGCCTTACAAGGCAGTGCACTGGGATATATGACCTTCTTCAATGAGATAACCTGAAAAATTAGGAACAGTAAAATTAGAAACAGTAATACAATCTAGCAAAGTGATTATTATCTGCTTATCATGTGAACTATGTTATTGTGCTTCAGAACAATATCGTACTTTTTGCAGGTGGAAATGGGTTGATAAAGCAGTTGAGGATGAGAGAGGCTACAGGGCCAGGTTGTGGAGAGAAATGAATGGGGCGGTGTACCTTTGGTTGAAGTAGGAGCTGGGGGTATAGATAATAAATAATGAAGTTGGAAATCTATTTGGACCATTTTCTGGACTGTTAACAAACACACAGAGAATTTATTGTTAAATTATATACTCTGTAAAGCTATTATATTTTAATATACTTTTATTTTATTTATGTTTTTTCATGTTTTTACAACTAGAAACTACTTAAATCAACCATGCCAATTTTGTTTATGCCTATATATTACATAGCAGAATGTACTGAAAAAATTATATGATAAACATTATATTAATATATTACTAGTTCCCTTATATAACAATGTTTAGTTGAAATTTTTCAGTTTTTTTTTTTAAGATATGCTATCATGGAAAAGGGTTCTGAGTAATTATTTGGTTTCAAAACAATAAGCTTCTGTACTCTGTTTTATATTTTCTTAAAAAATTTCATGATAATTTTTAACTTAAAAAAAATTTTCTCTCCATGTTGCAATTTAAAAATTTTACAAAGTTTTACATTTTCAGTTCAGAAAAAAATGGGCTTTAGAAATATTGTTATGGGTAATATAATCCAGAAAACTTTTGTAAGACATGAAAATACTTGTAACAGCAAACATAATTGCAAATATTTTTGTACTTGCTTTATTTTCCAATAACCAACTTAATTCCTAGCACATTGTAGGCACTAAATAAAATGGTGTTTTGAACAAATAAGTCAATGAGACTAAAGTTGTGAGTCTATTTTCAAAAATACTCAGAAGCCTCATTACAGAAACATTCTAGTTTTTATCCTTAGACTGCTTTTCAAGAAACCGTTTTGGAAATAGATGGTATCAATGCTAATGGAGATTCATTAACAGTATGTTTAACTCATGGCAAAGTTAGGTTTATTAAGCAACATCAACTTTACTTACAAATTTAAGTCAATTTTATAATTTCTAAACAATAATAGAACACAAATTTAAAATAGACCATAGATATGGAAGGGATCTTAGAGACCATCTGATCCAGCTCACTACTTTTATCAGTGGAGAAAATGAAGCTCATAATGATTTGATTCAATTGTAATTAATATCCGTGAATAGAAACCACATTTCCTGACTCCTAGTTCAGTGTCCTCCTTCCTCTTATATTTCCTTCCTATTGACAGTTTTGTATATAATGATATAAAGTCCTCATTCACAGATTTAGCAATTGTTTTCTAAAGCTATGTTATGAAGCTGTTGAATTTTCATTGGACCCTGATGTTAATAAACAAAAGATATTGACTACTATTCTTTTGGCTATATTTGTTACATTTAAAATTGCTGAAATTGTGGCTATAGCCTCAGAATAAACTCCAAAGTTGAGGAATTGTGATCTATTGCTCCCTTTCCTGGCAAAACCACACATAAGAAAATTATCTTCACAGTACTACAGTAAATAGTTGGTGAAAATGTATGATTTATTCAAGTCCTTAACCAAGGTACCTCATATTACACAATGTGTTTTTTATTCCACCATCTGTCTGACATGCTTTTCTAGTATGAAACTAATATCCAAATCATTTAATTTCTTACTTTTGATTCTGTACACTCATTCATGTTGACTATTATCTGTTACTGCCAATATGCATCCCTTTAAAACTACTATGCTAAGTCACTTCAGTTATGTCCAACTCTTTGCGACCCTATGTACCATAGCTCACCAGACTCCTCTGTCCATGGGATTCTCCAGGCAAGAATACTGGAATGGGTTGCTCTGCCCTCCTCCAGAGGATCTTCCTGGCCCAGGGATTGAACCCATGTCTCTTTGTCTCCTGAATTAGCAAACAGCCTCTTTACCACTAGCGCCACCTGGAAATGAAAGCACTAGTATTTGAGCTGAGATTTATAGAATGAGTGAATGAATAAATGATTGAATAGTGATCATCATTGCCTTTATTAGAGAAAGGATGCGTTCATTTCATGGTGTATTGTAATGGTTTCAAGGGAATGGAGACCCTTACTCTTAAAAAAAAACCCAGTTTCTTGCCTGCAAAAATTAAACATTCATTTTTTGCCAGACTATTAAAGTTACAATTATGTTTTTTTTTTTTTAATGTTTCTGCATCATGTTATGTTCTTGCCTTCATATGATGTCCAACCTGAATTAATGTGACTGGAGCAGATGCTAAATTACTGTGCCCAAGTCACTTGTGTCCTATTTTACAGTTCACTTCATGAGCTGTGCTAGACCAAGAGAACAGTGGCTCTCCAGCTCCAGTCACACCATATGTCTTCCAATTCATTAGAGGCTTGCGATCAATTTACTGCCCACCTGATCTCACTGTTGCTTTCTTAAAACTTTAATGAGAAGGAACATACTTAGCAATAAAAGTTTAAGTTATAAGAATATGAGTTTTATATTTAAGTTTTTAATAGAATTAATTTTTTACTAGTATAGGTCAGGGAATAGATAGTAAGTTTTACTGGCTGAAGTGTAAAACTGCAGGAAATTTGTCAAGCGATTTTGTGCAATGAGATGAAATTTGAGGTGTTTTTATTTATAAAGTTTATAAAATTCAGACTGGGTGAAAGCCACTTTTGTTATAAATAAAGGTGTGACTTTGAGACTATAATGTGACAGACTACCAGAGTAACAGGCGGAACTACCTTAAAATATTAAAAGGAGATCGGATGCAAGGTCCTCTCAGCATGTTGATGGCTTGGGAGGCAGTCTTCCATGGCTCTGTCCTTCCAAGAGTAGCGGTCAAGAAATTCTGTGGTTACTTAATTTGCATTGATCTTCTAAAAAGGTATTTCAGTTTGCCTTCACAAACCAAACTTCGTTCAGAACAGTGAAGCATTGCTGATGATACTGGCAGGCAGCAGTGTGTCCTATTTATACACATGAAAACAGAAACTTTGGCTTGAAACAGTGCAGCAAATTCAGCCTCAGTGTACATCCCCAGTTCTAGGGATATTTGTAAATACTATGATCTGATTTTAGGGCAAAGGGCCACTCTGATTCTTGTGTGAAATCAGAAACATGCATAGTGCTTTTCATGAAGACTGTTTTGAATGAAATACTCTGCTTCTATCAGTGAGGATACAATAGTCATGCTCCTGGAAAACCAAAAACAAGAATACATCCATAACAATGCTTATGAAATAATCAGAAAGTCTTATCATTCATGGAGTGTCAAAGAGGTAAGAATCATTTCCTTCTCATTATCAAGAAAGGATTGAGGGCACGGCACACATTTAATTTGCAAACATATTCTGATATTTGAACCAGCTCCAAGGGACTCTCAAGAGTCTTCTCCAACACCACAGTTCAAAAGCATCGATTCTTTGGCACTCAGCTTTCTTTACCGTCCAACTCTCACATCCATACATGATCACTGGAAAAACCATAGCCTTGATTAGATTAACCTTTGTTGGCAAAGTAATGTCTCTGCTTTTCAATATGTTATCTAGGTTGGTCATAACTTTTCTTCCAAGGAGTAAGCGTCTTTTAATTTCATGGCTGCAGTCACCATCTGCAGTAATTTTGGAGCCCCCAGAAGTAAAGTCTGAAACTGTTTCCACTGTTTCCCCATCTATTTGCCATGAAGTGATGGGACCAGATGCCATGATCTTCGTTTTCTGAACGTTGAGCTTTAAGCCAACTTTTTCACTCTCCACTTTCACTTTCATCAAGAGGCTTTTGAGTTCCTCTTCACTTTCTGCCATAAGGGTGGTGTCATCTGCATATCTGAGAGCACTCAAATCAGATAGATTAAAAGAGAGACTTTGGGGTTAAAGGAATAAAAGCAGAGGTTATAGCTGTGTGACTTTGTGGTGATGAAATGATCAAGCAGACCTAGGTGAGAGGAGAAGCCTGGGGGAGAGGGGAACCAGTGTCTAGCCTTACAGAACTGTCCTTTTCACTCATCTTTATTCCATGGGGACAGTGGTAATAAAAAAGAGATAAACAGTGTAAATATTCAGCTCATCTCTCCCATTTGAAGGTAATTAGAATTTATACCAGATAAGAGAGGACATTGACTGAAATTTCTTAATGTACAAAAAAAACATTCTGTCTTCAAATATTTTAGATGACTACATTGCACTTTTATTTTACAGTAGAGCCAGAATATATTTTTCCCATATCTTTATTCCATTAGTGATGAAATATTTTTTAAAAAATTAAAGGAAGGAAAGTAACATATTATTGGATAAAACGTTTATCCCTGGGTGCTTGTGCCCCATATAGCACATGTTATTATTTGGCTAATTTATTTTTAAATATTCTGGGGAAAGTTAGACCAACCGTTACTATTTGTGCAATATGTGCCTTGCTTTCTCTTGTATTCTGCCAGAATTTTCTTTTCCATTTAATTGCCTTATTTTTAATTTTAACTTCTTGCTCTAGGCTTTGTATTGACTTTGAGTTTTCAGTGTTTACACACATTAGGTATTTGTAGACAATTCTCATGTTCCCATTAGTTAGCCAACTGCATGTACATTATTTATTCTTTTAATATTTCCTCTAGAGTAAATACCTCTAGTTCCTTAATTATTCCTGTTGATTTCTTCTGAACTTCCTGCAGCATGTCTCTCTTTTTCCCATAATGAGATCCCCAAACTAAACGCACATTCCTGCTTCAGTCTCTCTGGAATCACAAAGAGGGGACTCTTTTCCTCTGTTCCATAACATAGTTTTTTTGCACATGCAGTTCAAGATAACAGTGACCTTCTTCACTTAACAAGTTTCAGTACAAACCTGCTCATCATTACCTTCTGGTAATATTTAAAATATTTCAGAAATATCAACTCACTTCCCCTCTTGTGACCACAGGTGTTCAGTGGATTTGGGAAATTATGATCTCTAGTTCTTTGAGGCGAGGGCTTTCAAATTACTGTGCTATTCTGCTTCATGACGATCCAGCACACTGGAATCAGGTACAGCAGGAACTCTACTTCTGTGGTTTTTCCAGACTTTCACTGCTTCATAATTGATGAAGGGACAGGAAAGGAATGAGACTGGCAAAATGAATTCTTTTAGAAGAGAATGGGGGTTTCACCTATGTGAAAAGACATTGTCCACCCTTTGGTTCATCCTCTAAAGAGACTTGATATGCTATTCCCACAATTTCCTTCCTTCAGTCATTTTCAATTCTGCCTTAATTAATTTCCCTGAAATATCATTTTAGAATGTTACTGTTAAATACTTTTATGTCTTCTCCTTGCTTATGTGTCAAAACCCAAGCTTCTTAGCTTGGCATTTAAGGCTTTCTCCAAAGAGTTCAGCCTGTGCCCCACTTTCCCCTTTTAGGAATTTTGACTTTGTGTGTAAATGTGTGTTTGTGTGCCTGTGTGTGTCTGTATAGTGTACAGCTCACCACTTCTACATTTTTGGACAAAAATTCTGCTCATTGTACAGCATGCTTTTTATAAAGTTTGATCATACTTGGAGAATCTTTTTAGAACTCCCTTATTCTTGTACTTAATGATATTTATTTGACCACATCATTTATATATTGTTTAAGAGATATCTCTTTATATATCTATGTATCTTCCTTCCAAACTTCCAAACTCTTTGAGCAAAAAGGCAGTGCTTGTCTTTTGTTGTTATTGTTGTCTTGCTCAAAGTAAAACCGCTCAAAAAATGAACAAAAACAAAAACAAATGAAGCATGATTTCTCACACAATCTATAATGTTTAAGGGTAATGGAAATACTTGTATTAGTAGGTGTTAAGGATTCAGTTGGGTCCCTCCTGAATTCATTTGCTGAAGTCCTAAACCCTAGTACCTCACAGTACAACCTGATTTGGAAACAGGATTATTGAAGATACAGTTGGTTAAGGTGATGTCATACTAAAGCTGGTTGGGTACCTAACCCAGTGTGACTGATGTCTTCATACAAAGGGGAAATTTGGACAGAAACAAAACACAGATGGATGCTAGAAGAGAGGCTTAGAACTTCCCTAGCGTCTTCAGGGGGAGCTGCTGTGGTACCTTGCTCTTGAACCTCCAGTCTCCGTGAAATAATATATTTCTGTTGTTTAAGCTACTCAATGTGTGTGTGTTTTTTGTTACAGCAGCCCTACCAAACTGATACAGTGAAAAACCAAGAATACTTTATGAAAATAATGTCCAATTAGAAGACTACCATACATTGCCATATTTTTTCTCTATCTTAGAAAAGTTGATATTAACTGAGAGACAACCATGTTAAATTAGTAAAATGATCTTTAACAACTCTTTAGCTACGGTGGGTTGTGGATCCTATCCTAAAAGACAAACCCTCTCATTATGACTACAGCAGATAATTTACTCAGTATATTTTGTGCTTTTATGGCCTTGACTTGTGCATTTTTTTCCCTTTGAGAGTCTCCACTCATGTTGACATAGATTTGTTATGCATGATGTAGTGACAAAATCAGTGAAAAAGGCCTGTGACTCTTCTGCTTGCAAAAGGACTTTATTTTTGTTGCTTATTGTGGTAACTTAAGCCCTCCGAAGTATTTCTGTGAAGATGTAATTATTTCTTTGATCTGTTTTATTCTGTCTGCTGCTTAGAGATTGCTCTTGGAAATAGCACATGGTACATTTACAAAATTTTTACTCTTATTGAAAAAGTTTGTGTGATCATAGATCCTAAAATTGTGCCCTCCCTGTTCTAATCCCCTGACCAGTAAGAAGCTTAAGTCAGTAATTCAACTCAAAGACCTACATCATTGTTCTGTGATTTCCTCTTCCCATAAAAAAATCCTAATTTCATCCCATATTTCTCACACTGATCTAGAATCAGTAATATTCAAAGCTGAAACTTCTGGTCCTAAAACTATCTATGTAAACAAAACAATGTCAAAACTGTAAGTATACATAGTTGAAATCAGATTTTAAAATTAGAGAGTCGCATTAATAAATATGTATTTTGAGGATGTAAGTGACCTGTGGAGAGAGAGTCCTAGGGAAGTGGTATTGCCTAGGGTAAAAATGATGGGGGCTCTGATTAAGGTGGTAGCTGTTTGGGTGGTAAATGAGGGTAAGGTGGTCAAACTGATAGAAACTGGCTGTAATTTAACTTGGATTCTAAGAAATAAATAGAACTTGTTGATAATTTCAACTTCATTTAATAGTTTGTGAGGCCACTGTCAGAGAAATCCAGCAGGAATTCTATAAGGAATTGCTATTGTTGCTCTCGTCACTGTTTACCAGTCCAGGGAAAGAGAAAAAGAAAATTTATCCTTTCATTATGAAAAGAATTTAAATGTGAGTAGAATAAAAGAAGTTCAATATGAAAAGTTATTCTAAAATGTTATTATCACTGGCTATGTCTATCCTAAAGGAGATCAGTCCTGGGTGTTCATTGGGAGGTCTGATGTTAAAGCTGAAACTCCAATACTTTGGCTACCTCGTGTAAAGATTTGACTTATTGGAAAAGACCCTGATGCTGGGAAGGATTAGGGGCAGGAGAAGGGGATGACAGAGGATGAGATGGCTGGAAATCATCACCGACAATGGGCATGAGTTTGGGTAACTCCAGGAGTTGGTGATGGACAGGGAGGCCTGGCATGCTGTGATTCATGGGGTTGCAAAGAGTCGGAGACGACTGAGCAAGTGAAATAAACTGAACTGAACTGATGCACTTTGAAAGAAAATATTGTCCAAATACAGCTAAACATAAAAGTATAGGGAAAAAGAAAAATTTCAATACAAAAAAATAAAACTGTTAATAAATTTATAATAAATTTTCAAGATGGCTTATACATAGTGGGAAATAACCTGTGCTGCTGATATTCTACTATTCCTTTAAATTGACTGCCCACTGAGAGAGATCTTGCCTTGAATATTTTAACCATTCTTGAACCATTTTTATTATTTCATTATTGGATTCATTACTCAAAATTAATAATCTGACAAATTAATAATTTGGCTTTAGTCAACTATATACTACAACTGGTATGCAGTTGTAGATCTAGTGATCCCAGGTTGATGTTTTCATTCTGCTTTTGGATAAAAATGTTTTTTGTTTTTTTTTTTGCTGGGTATGACACTAAACACAAGTTTTTGATGACTTTTTATGAGGAAAGGGTAGCAGACTGTAATTGTAGATCTTTCATTTTTTTCCGTGATCTCCAAAGATCCACTAATAAAATGGATTTTTGCCAGTCTCAAATCAAGAAGATATAAAATTGAAAGAAAAATACTTAAAGAATCAAAGTAAGGCACAAAAACCATAAATTAAAAATTATTTTAAAAAGCATTTTATACAAATAGCTATTATAGAAATAAAACAGAGTTTTTACAATTCTGTACTAGGCGTGCTGTGTGATTAACTTACTAACTTACTAACGTACTAAAAAACGTACAAGTTAGGTACTATTATTTTTACTTTAAAGATAGAAAACAGAGGTTTTGAGAAGTAGAGCAGTTGGCCCAAGATCACACATTAATAAAGAGTAGAACTGCCTCTAAAATTGTATTCTTTTCTTTCTCCAGCTTACATGTTTTTTCTTTATAGCCTGACACATGTCTACAAATATATAAGCACACAGACTACATGAACTACATAAAGGCCTTTACCTTGGTCTCTTTTGTTCTTTTGAAAATAATTCCACTGAAGATTAGAAATAAGTAGTAAAATCCTTACCTTTTGCTTCATTGGAACTGATGTGGTATTTGTAAAACAAAACTTTTCTTAAAATTTTACTCAAGAGACAGGAAAGTGGATCAAAATCTATAGCTCAACATCTAGCATGTTTTATTATTTTTTTTTGTCATAAGTTGAAAAATGATGTAGCTAAATCTTTATCTCATATGCCTATGTACACACACAGATAGTAAGGATGACGTAACAGCTGATAGTATTTATTTTTATACTCTCGATACTGGTTCATGTGTCATGTGTTACAAAATCTTTCCGAGTCTAATGCTTGTCTTTCAACTATGCTTATAGTGTCATTTGGCCAGGGGTACAAAAATAAATTTTATGATATAATTCTTCTTTTTTTCCAATATCTAAATTTTTATATGTAAGAATTTAATTCACTTGGTATTCTTTTTTTCTGAATGTTGTGAAGTAGATATTTACTGATCTTTTATATGGATTTACCTTGAAATGCCTAACTCTTATGGCTTAATAATAATATTGACTTTATACAGAGAAACTGATAGTTCGACTTTACATTCATAATAATGGATGCCAGAAAACTAGGAAATTATAACTTTAAAATGCTGAGATAAACTGTTGTCAACTTAAAATTTTATGATTCACCAGCGTGTCATTAAAGAGTGAAAGCAAAATTAAAACTACCAAATATTAAGACATGTAAACACATAAGCCACATCTACAAAAAAAAGGCAAAACCAAACCTGTTAAAAAGGTTTTCAGTGAGTAAAGAAAAACGTGAAAAAAGTAGACAAGCTGTGGCTAATGGAATAATGAGCACAAACATTAATAAAATTTGCTATTTAGATTTAATCCACTCCCTCATTTAAAAAAAAAAAGAAAACTAACAAATTTTGTAAAAGCAAAGAGATAAGTTTTAAAGAATTAAAAAATGTTTACCAAAAATAAGACTTGAGGGAGAGTGTGTTTAAAGAATAGTGAAAATATTTCCTTGTCATAGCCAAAAAGAGATTAGGATTACTAATACTATCAATTTTAGAATGTCTGTAATATTACATATCAAAAATAAAGGTAAACACTAAAAGATGAGAAAAATGACTTAAATTGCAAAAATCAGCAATTAAAAAAAGCATAGAATGTTTGTCAATCCATGTGAAAACACAGGAAAGAAATAGGACAAATAGCAAAATACATAAAATGATATGGAGAAAATATTTTAAAATATATTGGTAGCCATTTTTATTGTTCAGTCTCTAATTGTCTCTGACTCTTTACGACCCCATGGATTGTAGCATGCCTGTCTCTTCTGTTAGCCACTATCTCCTGGAGTTTGCTCAAATTCATGTCCATTTAGTCAGTGACACTATCTAACCATTCCATCCTCTGCTGCCCCTTTCTCCTACTGCCCTCAATTATTTCCAGCATTTAGGTCTTTTTCAATGAGTTGGCTCTTTGCATCAGGTGGCCAAAGTATTGGAGCTTCAGCTTCAGCATCAGTTCTTCCAATGAATATTCAGGGTTGATTTCCTCTAGCATTGATTTGTTTGATCTCCTTGCAGTCCAAGGGACTCTCAAGAGTCTTTTCCAGCACTACAATTTGAGACCATCAATTCTTTGGTGCCCAGCCTTCTTTATGATCCAGCTCTCACATCCATATATGACTACTGGAAAAACTATAGCTTTGACTATATCGACATTTGTCAGGAAAGTGATATCTCTGCTTTTTATTATGCTGTCTAGATTTGTCATAGCTTTCCTTCCAAGGGGCAAGCATCTTTTAATTTCATGGCTGCATCACCGTCCACAGTGATTATGGAGTCAAAGAAAATAAAATCTTGTCAGTGCTTCCACTTTCCCCGCTTCTATTTGTCAGGAAATGATGGGACTGGATGCCATAATACATATTAGCAAATTAAGTTAACCTTTTAAGTCCAAAGACCACCTATATGCTATGTATAAGTGATATACAAAAGCAAGTTCCAAAGAATAGTTAAAAATAAAATAATGTTTAGTAATACAATGGGCAAATAAAATTAGCAAAATTCATATGAAAAAAAATGTTGGCATACTTCACAATTAAAAAGAGCAAAGGGGTCATTATATATGATAAAAATAAAAATTCACTAAATGGCATTTTATTCAGAAGTTTTTTGTACTTATGAATATAGCTCAAAAATATATAGAACAACCCAGGCAAAATGATAGTAAGGGATTCAAGAAACCATAATGATAGTAAGAAATTTTAATGCAGCTCTGTCAGAAACTCACTGACCAAACAGAGATAAGTATACATTTTTATATTATCTGTAAAAATATAATAAGGTCATAAGTAATTTGTAGATACTTTGGGCAACAATATTAAAAAATTTGAGCTGATAGCTATGATAGAAATCTGCTTTCCCAAAATAGAAAATTCATATTTTATGCCAGACTTTTAGAACACTTACTAAAATGTTTACCAGGTACTAGTTTGTAAATAAGTTTTAGAATTTAAACAATTTTTATCAAACATACCATATTCTTTAATATTAAATTAAAAATCAACATTGAAAAGGTTGACCTTTTCTCCCTGTTAGGAGAGTTTATAATGAAGTCCTGAAGAGTTAATAGATTATTCAAAGAATCATAATAGGGATGGAAAATAATTATGGCTTTTTGTAATTGAGGAAATTGAAAGTAATCAATATGTGCATTTAATTCTGTGTCACGCTGTTAAAGTGTGTGTTCATGGGCAGTTGCTTCCATCTTGTCTGATTCTTTGTGACCCAAAGGACTGTAGCCAGCCAGGATCCTCATTCCACGGGATTTTCCAGGCCAGAATACTGAAGTGGGTTTCTATATCCTCGTCAAGGGGATCTTCCCAGAGATCAAACCTATGTCTTCTGCATTATCTGAACTACTGGGAAAGCCCATTTAAAACAGTACTTTTATGTTAATTGACAGCCTCAAATACTTTTGTGAAAAATATAAAGACTAATGAAAATAAATAATATCCATACCTACCCAAAGAAGCAAGAAGTTACACCAAAGTGAACTTAAAACTCCAGTAAGAGTGGAAATAATAAAAACAATATTTTTTTTCTTTTATTTTCTTTTACTTTACAGTACTGTATTGGTTTTGCCACACATCAACATGAATCTGCTACGAGTGTACACGTGTTCCCAATCCTGAAGCACTCTCCCATCTCCCTCCCCATACCATCTCTCCGGGTCATCCCAGTGCACCAGCCCCAAGCATCCCGTATCCTGCAATATAAAAGCAATATTTAATAAAATATTAAATGTAGAGAATAAAAAGAAGTACAGTGGTCCAAATTCCAGGAAATAAAAACAGTACAAAAAGCATATAATCCAAATAGTCAGCATGCCAGTGTAAGACGTGAGAAAAAAATTGGAATGAGTTTGAAAACAATTAAACACAAGAGTCTTCAAGTACCTTAATGAATAATATTCTCAAAGGCAAATCCACACTCAAATGGCTCTTTCCAGTAATGATCTTAGTGAAGTCTAAAAGCATTTGCATTCTATACAGAAACCTTTTGTTTCAGCAGAACTAGAAATGGCATGTTTTATTAAACAGATGGATTCTAGAACTAGAACATCCAGGTTAGAGGCCTTCTTCCATGAGGTGCTAGTTCAGCAACCTAGGAAAATTTACCCTAAGACTCATCTACAAAATATAGATAATAATGATATTATATAATCCATGTAGACCACACATAGCATGGTTTTTAATACAGAAATAAGCAACCATTAAATATTATAACTGCCCCCCCACCCATTTTTGGAGAATAGAAATATATAGCGGTGTTACAGGAATGAAGGTTATACTACTTCCTCCATGGCAACTTACAAAAGGGCATCTCCGGTGGCTCAGATGGTAAAGAATCTGCCTGCAATGTAGAAGACCTGGATTTGACCCCTGAGTGGGAAGGATCCCCTGGAGAAGAGAATGGCAACCCATTCCAGTATTCTTTTTTTTTTTTAATTAATTACTTTATTTTAATTGGATACCTGGAGATTTCCATGGACTGAGGAACCTGGTGGGCTTCAGTCCATGTGATTTCAGAGTCAGACATGAGTGAGTGACTAACACTTCACTTTCAACTTAGAAAAGTTCTCTGACTTTATGTTTATTGGTCAGATAGAAACTAAAAGTCCTAGGAAGGATGGTTTCAGTTTATATAAGTGAGAAAGAGGAGAGGGAGGAGAGAAAAGGGGGGTGGGGAGAGGAGGGAGAGAAAGAGGAGGAAGAAAGAGAGGAATAGGAGAATATGAATTATGCATGTGTAGTTTTGTGCCTGAGTGTATGGTATATATGTACACACTTTGGAAATACTGTATTCTCAATTAAGGAAGATGTTTCACATCTCAGAGTCAAAAGGGTGAGCACTGTGGAACTTGGCACAGTGCTTGACATATAGGAAGCATTAAATTAGTATCTTTGGACCTGAATTGAAGTGATAAGGAATATTCAGGTTGCTAAGTTTATCAAAGAGTATACAAAATAACTGACAAAAAGCAAACCTAAAAAATGGACATAATTTCAGAAACCAATAAGTCAAACAGAACTGTGTGTATATCTGCAGATTGGTGAAGTTTCCTTTTCAGGAAAGCATGCTAAAGAAGTGAGAGCAAGGCTATTTTTAAGGCTTTGCAAAAACTTGATCTAGCGTTATCGCCTGTCATTGTCCCTTTTCACATTTCTTTCTATGCATAAACACAGGATTCCTCCTTTTCTAGGAGGAGAGAAAAAACTAGCCTAAAATTGATCAGAATGTTCATTTCAACATTTGTAAGATTTGCCTTTAATTAGTTGAAGATAGTGAGAGGCCCCTAATGTGACATTAGTGGAAGGTGACTATGACGGAGGGCAATTTTTGGCTCCAAGATTTTTCTAACAAGTACTGCAATATTTTTAAAATGTTATATATAGTGAATGAGTTTTAATTTAAGGTTCTTTTAAAATTTAAGAATAAAGAGAGCATAAGTCAAAGGAGTAAATCTTGGTTGAGTATGCAGATATTGGCAAGTGTTAAGCATGGAATCAGTCATCATGTTAATGAAGAGTTCCCTGTCCTCCACCTGTCAAGTATCCCTATCTTAGCTAAGAGATAGGACTTGGAAACTTTATAAAATAGTTTGATCCTTTAAGAAGTGTCAGCTAATCCAGAGCTGAAAAGAGAACCATAGTGAATTTTCTATTTATTTTTAAACTTTGCTACTCCTAAAATGTAGTCACAAAACAATATTTTAAAACAGAAAAGATGAAATGTTTATTAGTTTTGATCTATAAAGATGATTGCTTTAGAGTTTCTTAAACTTCACTTGGCATGAGAATTCTCTTTGAATAACTGTTGAAATGTGGAGTCTTACATACCAGGTCTAGGAGTCAGGCACTGGAATGGGGACTGAAAATCTGTATTGTAAGATATATTGGATTGGCCGAAAAGTCCATTTGGGTTTTCATGCCATCTTATGGGAAAACCTGAACAAACTTTTTGGCCAACTCCATAGATTATTCTAGATAAACAGGTGGTGTGTTAATTTGCTAGGGGTATTATAACAAAGTAACACAGTCCACATGGCTCAAGTTACAGAATTTTATTTTCTTCCAGTCCTGGAGGCTGGAAGTCCAAGAGCAAAGCCTCAGCAGGTTTGTGTTTCTTCTGAGGTCTCTCTCCTTGCTGTGTCTTCCCATTGTTTCTCTTTGTGTGTGTGCGTATTTGGTATCTCTGAGATATTGAAGCTTAGTGCATCAGCATATAAATTAGGGACACAATTCAGACCATAGCAGGTGGTACAAGAGAAAACACTCTAGAAAGCATCTTGATAGTATTCTGCTTTAATATCCACGAGAATCTAAATAATATATTGAGAATTCATTCTCTTCTAGAATGTTTTCTGAAAAATCTCTGGCTAGTGATTGACTATTGTTGAAAACTTGCAAAAAGAAAATAGGAATTGGGTTGTTCCTCTGCTGTTTAAAGCATAAATGTTTAGGTTTATGTCTGAGGCATGGTATTCTCTTCAGCCCTCCCCTAATCAAAGTTAATGAAACAAAAATTCCCTTATGCACACTGGGAAGTCCAATGAAAAGAGGAACCCTGGTCCAGGCTATTGATATGTAGGTTAAACCTATTTATCTTTTTCTGCACAAATACCATAGGAAGGGGAAGATCAAATTTGTCTTATGCACGAATTGTATTTCTAGATTTTATGTAAAAAAATTCTTTTGGAAATTGCTTATATCATTGACAGTGCTGCAGTATCAACTTATTAGGAAATTTAGAATCACATTTATGAATTTGGCCATGACTTTCACTTGATAATTTTTCTGTGAGCTGTCCTTTCATTATAGGGCATAAGAATAGACTTTGCCACCATGTGATAGCAAATGCTTTCCAGATATTGTCAACAAGAGGTGCCAGTAAGTCCTTCCCATATCCTGTTAGTTGTGCTCTCCAGAATGGATTCTATCACCAGCAGGGACAGAAAAATTCACCCACTAAAGGAACCTCTTAAGTGGGCAGCATGGAGCACTTCATAGGGCAAATATTTCTTGTCATTCAGAAGTGTGATAGGGATTTTTAATACCTGAAATTCTTGTAGTTCACTGTAAATTGTGATTTATGTTATAATAACCATTGAATAAGTTCAGAATTAAAACTAATTTGTTGTGCAAAAAGGTATAAGCACAAGTGATATCTATTTATATTTACTGTTGTTGTTGTTCAGCTGCTCAGTCGTGTCTGACTCTTTTTGACCCCACAGACTGCAGTACTCCAGGCTTTCCTGTCCTTTACTATCTACCAGAGTATACTAAAACTTACAACCATTGAGTCAATGATGTCATCCAACCATCAAATCCTCTGTCACCCCCTTCTCCTCCTGCCCTCAATCTTCCCCAGCATCAGGGTCTATTCCAGTGAGTCAGCTCTTGGCATTAGGTGGCCAAAAAAGTATTGGAGCCTCAGCTTCAGCATCAGTCCTTCCAATGACTATTCAGAGGTTTGCTTTAGGATTGACTAGTTTGATCTTCTTGTTGTCCAAGGGACGCTCAAGAGTCTTCTCCAGCCCCACAGTTCAAAAGGATCAGATCTTCAGCTCTCAGCCTTTACGGTCCAGCTCTCAGTCTTTATGGTCCAGCTCTCACATTTGTACATGACTACTGGGAAAACCATAGCTTTCATTTGTTGAAGGATTTCCTCTGATATTGTATCAATTTCTATACTTTGGTTGACTGTTAAATACTTCTGTGAGCAACATAGTAGTGAAATGAAGAATGAAGTCATGTCAAAATAATTCAGGGGAATGGTGTTTATCTCCCATGTAATAACCAAAGTATTTAAGCAGAATTCATATTTTCTCTCCAGACACCATAAAGATCACTATGTATTTTTTCACATTATAAAAACAAATGTATGTTTTGTTAGAAGACAGCTTTCAAAAAATATCTACTAACAAGGATCATTGTTATTATTTTTGTGTATGTTTGCCAGTTTTTATGGAGGTGTTTTTCTTCTCTTTTCAATTTTTGTTACAAATTGGCTACAAAATTGCATTCACAGAGTAGTTGACTTTGCATATGTAAAACCAAGTTTACGCATAATTCAACACCTCCATCAGGGAGTATTACTTAAAGGGATAGGTCAACTTTACATATTTTATTAGCTTTTAAATGTCAGAAATTTGTCTTCTGCATCTTGTTACATTTGATAACTGGGAATGACAATAATTAAAATCAGACACAAATGTTTTTTTTCTATACCAGGAAAAGAAAATAAGTAGAATTATTTGATTTTGCAATGACTAAATTGTTCTAGGTTTCCTCTATTTCTTTGCATTGATCACTGAGGAGGGCTTTCTTATCTCTCCTTGCTATTCTTTGGAACTCTGCATTCAGATGCTTATATCTTTTTTTCTCCTTTGCTTTTTGCTTCTCTTCTTTTCATAGCTATTTGTAAAGCCTCCCCAGACAGCCGTTTTGCTTTTTTTGCATTTCTTTTCCATGGGGATGGTCTTGATCCCTGTCTCCTGTACAATGTCATGAACCTCTGTCCATAGTTCGTCAGGCAGTCTATCAGATCTAGTCCCTTAAATCTACTTCTTACTTCCACTGTATAATCATAAGGGATTTGATTTAGGTCATACCTGAATGGTCTAGTGGTTTTCCCTACTTTCTTCTATTGAAGTCTAAATGTGACAATACAGAATTCATGATCTGAGCCACAGTCAGCTCCCGGTCTTGTTTTTGCTGACTGTATAGAGCTTCTCCATCTTTGGCTGCAAAAAATATAATCAATCTGATTTCGGTGTTGATCATCTGGTGATGTCCTTGTGTAGAGTCTTCTCTTGTGTTGTTGGAATAGGGTGTTTGTATGGATGTGAGTGTTGGACTGTGAAGAACCCTGAGCACCGAAGAATTGATGCTTTTGAACTGTGGTGTTGGAGAAGACTCTTGAGGGTCCCTTGCAGTGCAAGGAGATCCAATCAGTCCATTCTAAAGGATATCAGTCCTGGGTGTTCACTGGAAGAACTGATGCTAAAGCTGAAACTCCAGTACTTTGGCCACCTAATGAGAAGAGATGACTCATTGGAAAAGACCCTGATGCTGGGAGGGATTGGGGGCAGGAGGAGAAGGGGATGACAGAGGATGAGATGGCTGGATGGCATCACTGACTCAATGCACATGAGTTTGGGTGAACTCCAGGAGTTGGTGATGGACAGGGAGGCCTGGTGTGCTGCTATTCATGGGGTCGCAAAGAGTCGGACATAACTGAGCAACTGAACTGAACTGAAAATGTTCTAAATAAGATTTATGTATTTTTAATCATCCTATCTGTATTTCATGCTTTCTCTTTTTTGTAATGATCTTTTTCTTTCCATATTTTCCTCTATTACTTTTTTCTTTCTGATCTCCTGTTGCTGTGTTCTTTTTAAAAATTTCTTTCCCACTCCTCTGGTATTCTTAAGACATGTGCTCAGTGACTAGAATTTAATGGATGTTCAGTCACTGGATATTTTCTCTAGCTAAAAAAACATCAAAATATTCTACATGGCACTAAACTATTTTATGAATTTAAATTCAGAAATACAGTGCTACATCTGGGTGAAAATCTAGTAGTTTTTAAATCAGAATCAGGAAATAGGTTTATTTCCAAGATTCCTCTGTAATTGACTGATTTGGGCTCTGTTTGTTACTAAGTTTGCATTTTTCAATTACTCTGCATTCTCTAGGTAGGGGAGTTCATCAACCCCATTGATTTCAACATCAGCAACTTCATCTACTCCACTTTGCTCATTCTCTGATATTTTAAGACTAATGTCTAAATATGGCTTCTTGACCCCTGAGCCCATCACCTTTCTTATATGCTCCCCTCAAACTATTTCTTTCAGGTAAATTTATCTAATCACAATTTACCCTGTTGCTTTAAAGTAAAAATCAGAGAGTCACCCTTAACGTCTTTCTCTCTCCTTTACCCTTCATATCCAAGCTATCAGAAAGTCCTTTTTATACCACTCAGGCAGGCTTTAGGTTTTTTCCAGAGGATACTTTTTTCACATGTAGCTGCAGTGTGTCTAGAGGAGGTAAATTCAGGATTTTTCTATATTGCTATCTTGAACTTGATCAGAAAATCCTTTTTTGTTTATTTGATTTTTTAATGAAATATTGAATGTTTTAGAACAATTTTAGGTTCACAGAAAAATTGATAAGAAACAGAAACTTCTGCTCTCATGATTGTATTGAATTCTCCATTGCCGCCATCTCCCACTAGCGTGGTTAAATTGTTATAACTGGCTAACCCACATGGGCTGATCATAATCACCCTAAGATTATAGCTTTCATTACAATTCACTCTTGTTGCTGTACATTTTATGGGCTTGGACAAATGTATAATGACATATATCCACTATTATATTNTTTTTTTTTTTTCTTTTGACAGAAAGGGCTCAGGGCAATGGAGAGGCAGATAGAGGACTGAGAAGGGCTGTGTCAAAGATAAACTGTTACAGATGGAAATTGTTAACAATAAAGTATTATTTTAGTATTTTGCTCTGTGATGAAGTAAAGTACCATTTCTTTAAAAAAATTAGTTATATTTTAAGGATTCTTAGGTGTACATTTAATGCTCATTTTATTATAAGTGTTTATTTCACTTTCTTATTTTACTTGAATGGCGTTCTGCTGGTGGTGGATTTAGGTCATTTTAGCCCAAAGAAAATAGAAATCATCTATCTGAAAGACATGTTGATGAGAGAAAGTTTTTGGATTTGCTCTCATGTCTTGTTAGACAGCTGTGTCCTAGACTAGTTAGCTTTTGTAGCAGCTGTGAAGTCCTCACCTTACATAAAATGTTCCCAGTGAAAATTTGTTTCTGTGATTTGAGACTGTCATTCAAACCCATCCCAAAGAAACAGGGTGTGTATAATACTTCATGGGTGTCAGATGAGGAAATCTTATTGGAGCTATGGTTTAATTAAATCCAATGCCTTCTCCACCCCTCCCCCCTACCCCCCTTCTTTTTTCAAAGCAGTTAGTAAGTTAGAGGTTGGGGAAGTAGCCTATGTTTGTTCCTTAGAGATTGGGACAGGAATTTTGCCTTTGCTGAAAGAGCTTGTGTAGTAAGGGACTAGCTTAAAAATGATTTGCCTGGCATTTGCACTGGGCATATTTGGAAAGGAAAGCCTCTTTGCATTGTGCATTTAAAAGAGTGTCTATAAGCGTGTTTAGAAAATGGCAGCTTTCTGCTGGTCTTGGCTGTCAATGTCTTGCTGCTACTGACTGTGTTTAACCAGAAAGGGAAACTCAGACTAGAAAAAGTCTCACTCCCAAGACTTTACAAGAAAACCCCTCTTTGTTGATTTATATATATATATTTTAAAGGAGCTTGACATCTTCATCAAGTTCACAGTGGGCTTGCTTTGTTTGCTTTCTCTTGAATGCTTGATAAGATTTTTCTTCTATTGTTTTGTGCAGCAAGAACAGATCTTTCCATGGCTGGGGTGGGTTTTTTGTAAATCCACAATATGGTCATTGTCTGGTGGTGAATAATTGTGGCTGCTTTTTGTACAACCAGAACTAAGGCTTTGGCTGTGAACAGATTCCTTCTTAGCGTGAAAAGGGACTAATCCATGTAAATACAGCCCCAAAATAAAGCTTTACAGAAAAAGGGGAAGGCCGCTAAGCAGGAGGGCACAGGTCAGCAATTTAACCTTTAACCTAACAAATAAGAAGCATGAAAGTTCCAGAATTGGTTTACAAAAGAAAGCTCCTGTGATCTGTCAGTTTTTCTTTTCAGGAGGGAACTGGGTGAGAGATCTGACTGACAGCTAGTGCCTTTTAACTGCAGACTGAAATTAACTGCCAAATTGAAACTTGAATATTTGAAGGAGAATTTTTCTAAATAAATTGAGATGTCAGAATAGGCTGTGTAAGCACTGGTCAGGATCTTACATGTGTTTTTTACCCTTGAAGTGAGCACATAGGCATTGGACTGGACTACCTTTAAGATCCCTTCCAAGTTTAATAGTCTGTGGTCTGACTCTTACCAGTCAAATTAGACATGAACTTTGCAGTTTAAGGCCAGATGAAACTCTTTCTCTTTTCTAGTATTATCACTGATACCCTTTGTATACTTTTCATGGCTCCATAAATTAATTGCAGCCTTTACTAAAGATTTGTTAAGAACTTTTTATACATATAATTAATGTTTTCCACAAAATAGCCGTCTTGAGATTCCATAATATGGACAACTTTTATGACCTGATGCACTGTTAGAAACTCTGTTATGCCATGTGGAGCACTGTAAAGCAGAGGACACAGGCTTTCTTTCAGGGGCTGCTGTTTTGTTCAACATGCTTAGGCATTATTAGCAGATACAATTGAGGAAGTTAAAGCAGCGGAAAGTGAAGTATAGGTGTTTATTAGGCAATGCAGAGAGGAAATGGGAAACTGAAAAATGAGAGATTGCTATTTCCTGCATGGACTTGAAGAGTTAAGAAAATAAGGTTTGTGCTTAGTGGTAAGCTTTGCTTTTATGCTGTTGTACTCATTTACAAACTTTGCAAACAGTTTGTATTTATTTAATCACAACAGGTAATCTTGTTAATGAGTGTTAGTTTTTGCTTAAAGCATAATGCATCTGAAGTCAGCTCTTCTATTTCACTATAGAGAATTCTGTAACTGATAAAAACTTTAATTACTGAGAATCATTTAGATTAAAAAGAAACAATGAACTAATGACTTTAAAGTAGGCTCCCTGTAGATTAATAAGAATAGTAATTATACTGTGTAACTCTACTGCAGAAACAAAGTCCCAGGGATGAGTCTGTTTTATTTTTTCAGTTGTCCATGGTATGACTTGCAGCTTGTTCAACACTTGTTCTTTCTAAGGGCCTATAGGTCTGTTTCCCTTAGGTCTTTAGAGACCAGAGACAACACAATGTTGCAGATTAAAATTAGCTTAAAGTTAAGCAGCTACCTTCAATTAGCTCAGGCGTGCACCTTCTTTTTCCTAGCTTATTAGTATAGCCTCCTAACTGTCCTTTATGTTTTCCTTCACATCCATATTTAATGTTGTCATTTGAGGGATCTTTCAAAAGCACAGCTGAGACCACATTACTCCCGTTCTTACACTTTTCTGTGTCTTCTTTTCACCATAAGCTACAGTCAAGCTCATTAGCAGAGCAAATGAGA
This sequence comes from Neotragus pygmaeus, assembly GCA_006410875.1. Lineage (NCBI taxonomy): Eukaryota > Metazoa > Chordata > Mammalia > Artiodactyla > Bovidae > Neotragus > Neotragus pygmaeus. Next base: position 1,167,380 of record SJYV01025744.1, on the reverse strand, counting down.
TCTTCCGTGATCTATCCCCTACCTATCGCAGCTTCATCCTAGCCCACTCTCCTCTACTTATGCATTTTCCAATATATCCCAACCCAATTTTATGCATGTTTTCTATTTCCATATCATATTTAGTTACCCCAAAATGTATGAAGGGCTGATATCTTTAACGGGTGATCTAATGATGATATTTTGAAAATAGTTATCAGTTTTTAGGTTTCACACTTTGTAAACAGCCCCATGTTCTTTTATTTGATCTTCATAGCAACAGTACCAAATGGACAGTGTTTTTTGAGCGGTGCTCCGTAAATAACTGGATGAATGAGTGAATGAACATGTAAACCATGGAGTCAGAAAACTGGAATTATGGTTCAAATTCACCTACTTATTAGCCTTGTAATTTTGGATTCATAATTTGACCTCTCTGAATGTATTAACCTGCGAAATTAAGTCTGTGCCAGTCTTGATTGTCATTGTGGATGGTATGAGGACTGAATGAAATAATGTACAGTAAACACAAATGCTTTTCAAACTGTAAACCCCATGCAAATGTTTGTTACTGTTGTTAATTTTCTTAATTTATAAGTGAAGAGAAAGCATTCATGGTTGTAGATAGATTTGTGTTTTAATGATTTTAAAAACATCAGAACTTTTATTATTTATATTGTGTTAAAATATAAGCTCATTTTGATAGCAAACAGAAAATGATATACCCGTGTTTTCTTTCAAAAGGAAAACGTCAGAAGCACAGATTGTATGGTAGATGGGCATCCGTGCAGTGTTCACAGCTCCTCTTTGCTGTGTGTTCTCTGTGGCCCTCAGGAACCTTAGGGCTATATTTACCTTCTAGCTCTGTGTGCTATATGCAGCTTTCTTAGTAAGCTAGTATCTTCATATGCATTTTTTATTATGCATTTTTACATAATATTGTTTCCCCGACTTTATTTTCCCCCCTTTTAATGTTCCCTTTGTCTTTAGTCCCTCAGTTTACACGTGTGTTTTTTATTTTTATTTATATTTTGGCTGCATTGGGCTTTCTCTAGTTGCAGTAAGTGGGAGCTACTCTTTTATTGTGTTGCGTGGGCTTCTCATCACGGTGGCTTCTCTTGTGAAACACTAGGCACGTGGACTTCACTAGTTGCAGCTCACAGGCTCAAGAGTGTGGGCTCGGTATTAGGGGCACGTTGGCTTCGCTACTCCATGATGTGAGGAATCTTTCTGGACCAGGGATCAAAGCCATGTCCCTTGCATTAGCAGGCAGATTCCTCTCCACCAGGGAAGTCCTTCATGTGTACTTTTAAATCATTTTAACTATATGTATGCTTTCAAAGTCATCTTAGATTGTTTCTGGAATGTGATGGAGTATAAACTCTCCCTGTGTGATCTCAGTCATACCTTGGTTTTTGCTATCACCTAGAGACCAAAAGTTTCTCAGTCTGTCTCTCTGGCCCAGACTCCTGAGTGCCAGACTTGGCTTCTCTGCCAGTGGCTGCTTCTCAGTGTCTTCAAATTGAATTAGCACCCCTTTCCCCCAATCTTCTACCCCTACTCCTGGCCAAAGTGGAGTGGCCACACCTAGCAAAACAAAACTGAAGAGCCAATCCTAAAGCTGTTAGTTCTTTCTTAAGGTTTTGTTAAATGGCATTAATACTTATTCATTTGCTCACACTTCCAGAAACCTGAAAGTCAAGACTCTCTCTACGTTCACTTAAACCACAGTATCTTTCCCCGTGTTTTTAAAAAGCTTTAAAAATATTTTAAACAATTTCAAAATTATAGAAAAGTTGTAATTACATTTCAAGCAAGTCTTTGCCCTCCCCCTAATCCAAGCCACTTGAGAATAAGTTGCAGACCTTCCCCTCAAAAATTCAGTATTTGCTGGAAATAGGGCAATTCTCCTGTATGTAACCACAATATACTCATGAAAATGAGGAAATTAACATGGATATAGTACTGCCATCTAATTCCCAGTTTTGCCAGTTCCCCAAGTGGTTGTTGTTCAGTCACTCAGTCGTGTCTGACTCTTTGGGATCCCATGGACTACTTCATACCAGCCTTCCTTGTCCTTCATCATCTCCTTAAACTCATGTCCATTGAGTTGGTGATGCCATCCAACCATCTCATCCTCTGACCTTCCCTTCTCCTCCTGCATACAATCTTTCCCAGCATCAGGATCTTTTCCAGTGAGTTGGCTCTTTGCATCAGGTGGCCAAAGTATTGGAGCCTCAACTTCAGCATCAGTCCTTCCAGTGAATATTCAGGGTTAATTTCTTTTAGGATTGACCAGTTTGATCTCCTGGCAGTCCGAGGGACTCTCAAGAGTCTTCTCCAACACCACAGTTCAAGGCATAACTTCTTTGGCACTCAGCCTTCTTTATGGTCCAACTCTCACATCCATACATGACTATTGGAAAAACCATAGTTCTGACTAGACGGATGTTTGTTGGCTAAGTAATGTCTCTGCTTTTTAATATGCTATTAAGTTTTGCCATAGGTTTTCTTCCAAGGAGCAAGCGTCTTTTAATCTCATGGCTGTAGTCACCATCTGCAGTGATTTTGGAGCCCAAGAGAAGAAAGTCTGTCACTGTTTTTATTGTTCCCCCATCTATTTCCCATGAAGTGATGGGATTTGATGCCATGATCTTTGTTTTGTGAATGTTGAGTTTTAAGCCAGCTTTTGCCCTCTCCTCTTTGACCTTTCTCAAGAGGCTCTTTAGTTTGTCTTTGCTTTCTGCCATAAGGGTGGTGTCATCTGCATATCTGAGGTTATTAATATTTCTCCCGGCAATCTTGATTTCAGCTTGTGAGTCATTCAGCCTGGTATTTCACTTGATATACTCTGCATATAAGTGAAGTAAGCAGAGAGACACTATACAGCCTTGATGTACTCCTTTCTCAATTTTGAACGAGGCTGTTGTTCCATGTCCAATTCTAACTGTTGTTTCTTGTCCTGCATGCAGGTTTCTCAGGAGGCAGGTGAGGTGGTCTGGTAATGCCATCTCAAATAATTTTCCACCGTTTGTTTTCCCAAAAAATGGTCTTTAAAGCAATAGGATTCAATTTAGAACCTCAAGCTGCATTTAGTTTTATGTCTCTTTAAAAAGTCTTCCTCAGTTAACAACAGTTCTCAGTCTTGACTTGTATTATCTCAACATTTGAAGATTGCAGGCCTCAGTGTTTGTCTTATGTTTCCTTGTGGTTAGATTGAAGTTAAGCATTTAAGTGAAGAACAGGGAAGTCTGGCATGTGCAGTCCACGGAGTTGCAGTCAGACATGAGTTAGCCACTGAACAACAACAATGAGCGTCTTTGGCAGGAAAATCATAAAAGTAATACTTTGCTCTTCTCGTGTCAGACAGTGCACAATTTTGACTTGTCCCATTGCTAAGGATGATCACTTGATTAAGATAGTATTTGCCAGGCATCTCTATTGAAAAGTTTCTCTTTACATCTTTTTAAGTGTTTTGGGAGAAAGTACTTTGAAATGATATAAATATTCCTTTCCTCTTTACAATTTCAGATTATTTGTATGTTTGACTTCAGACTCAGAATTTCCTTTTTTATTCAAGGTTATTATTGAATTTCCTAGTCTATTTTAATGAATGGCATTATGCAGTTTGTTCCAACTTTGATCAGTAGGAACCAGCTTGAGAGGCAGTTTACTCTCTTGACACATCCTCACCATTCCTTGAGTACCTCTTTGCTTTCTGGCACAAGATGTTCCATGCTCATCTTTTATTTATTTATTTATTTATTCCCTTAGCTCTGAAATCTGCCATATTTCCAAGGAGCTTTGGTTCTTTTAGTGGAGAATGCTAACCCAGATAACCACAATAGTGTGGTCACTCACCTAGAACCAGACATCCTGCAATGTGAAGTCAAGTGGGCCTTAGGAAACATCACTATGAACAAAGCTAGTGGAGGTGATGGAATTCCAGCTGAGCTATTTCAAATCCTAAAAGATGATGCTGTGAAAGTGTTGCTCTCAATATACCAGCAAATTTGAAAAACTCAGCAGTGGCCACAGGACTGGAGAAGGTCAGTTTTCATTCCAGTCCCAAAGAAAGGCAATGCCAAAGAATGCCCAAACTATTGCACAATTGCACTCATCTCACACTCTAGCAAAGTAATCCTCAAAATTCTCCAAGCCAGGCTTCAACAATACATGAACTGTGAACTTCTGGATGTTCAAGCTGGATTTAGAAAAGACAGAGGAACCAGAGATCAAATTGCCAACATCTGTTGGATCATCGAAAAAGCAAGAGAGTTCCATAAAAACATCTACTTCTGCTTTATTGACTATGCAAAAGCCTTTGACTGTGTGGATCACAAGAAACTGGAAAATTCTGAAAGAGATGGGAATACCAGACCACCTGACTTGCCTCCTGAGAAATCTTATGCAGGTCAAGAAGCAACAGTTAGAACTGGACATGGAACAATGGCCTGGTTCCAAATGGTGAAAGGAGTATTTCAAGGCTGTATATTATCACCCTGCTTATTTAACTTATATGCAGAGTACATCATATCAAATGCTGGGCTGGCTGAAGCACAAGCTGGAATCAAGATTTCTGGGAGNTATGGGAATACCAGACGACCTGACTTGCCTCCTGAGAAATCTTATGCAGGTCAAGAAGCAACAGTTAGAACCGGACATGGAACAATGGACTGGTTCCAAATTGGGAAAGGAGTACATCAAGGATGTCACCCTGCTTATTTAACATATGCAGAGTACATCATGTGAAATGCCGGGCTGGATGAAGCACAAGCTGGAATCAGGATTGTCAGGAGAAATATCAGTAAACTCAGATATGCAGATAAAGGAGATCAGTCCTGGGTGTTTATTGGTAGGACTGATGCTGAAGCTGAAACTCCAATACTTTGGCCACCTGATGCGAAGAGCTGACTCATTTGAAAAGACCCTGATGCTGGGAAAGATTGAGGGCAGGAGGAGAAGGAGACAACAGAGGATGAGATGGTTGGATGGCATCACCAACTCGATGGACATGGGTTTGGGTGAACTCCAGGAGTTGGTGATGACAGAGAGGGCTGGCATGCTGCGGTTCATGGGGTCGCAAAGAGTCAGACACAACTGAGCAACTGCACTGAACTAAACTGATACAGATAACACCACCCTTATGGCAGAAAGAGAAGAACTAAAGAGCCTCTNTGAACTCCAGGAGTTGGTGATGACAGAGAGGGCTGGCATGCTGCGGTTCATGGGGTCGCAAAGAGTCAGACACAACTGAGCAACTGCACTGAACTAAACTGATACAGATAACACCACCCTTATGGCAGAAAGAGAAGAACTAAAGAGCCTCTTGATGAAAGTGAAAGAAAAGAGTGAAAAAGCTGGCTTAAAACTCAACATTCAGAAAACTAATAAGATCACAGTATCTGGTCCCATCACTTCATGGCAAATAGATAGGGAAACAATGGAAACAGTGAGAGACTTTATTTTCTTNCCTGCCTTTCCCAATGAGATGGCTCTTCACATCAGGTGGCCAAAGTATTGGAGCTTCAGCTTCAGCATCAGTCCTTCCAGTGAATATTCAATGTCACTTTCCTTTAGGATTGACTGGTTTGATCTTGCAGTCCAAGGGACTCTCAAGAGTCTTCTCCAACACCACACTTTGAAGGCATCAGTTCTTTGTCCCTCAGCCTTCTCTATGGTCCAACTCTCACATCCATACATATTGTTGTTTTTGTTCAGTCACTCAGTCATGTCCAACTGTTTGTGACCCCATGTATTGCAGCACACCAGGCTTCTCTGTCCTTCACCATCTCCGGGAGCTTGTCCAGACTCGTNCTTCTCTATGGTCCAACTCTCACATCCATACATATTGTTGTTTTTGTTCAGTCACTCAGTCATGTCCAACTGTTTGTGACCCCATGTATTGCAGCACACCAGGCTTCTCTGTCCTTCACCATCTCCGGGAGCTTGTCCAGACTCGTGTCTATTGAGTTGGTGATGCCATCCAACCATCTTATCCTCTGTCATCCCCTTCTCCTCCTGCCTTCAATCTTTCCCAACATCAGGGGCTTTTCTAATAAGTTGGCTCTTTGCATCAGGTGACCAAAGTACTGGAGCTTCATGACTACTGGAAAAACTATAACTTTGACAATACAGATACTTGTCAGCAAAATAATGTCTCTGCTTTTAACACACTGTCTAGGTTTGTCACAGCATTTCTTCCAAGGAGCAAGCGTCTTTTAATTTCATGCCTTCAGTCACTGTCTGCAGTGATTTTTGGAGCCCAAGAAAATAAAGTCAGTCACTGTTTCTACTGTTTCCCCATCTATTTCCCATGAAGTGATGGAACTGGATGCCACGATCTTTGTTTTCTGAATGTTGAGTTTTAAGCCAGCTTTTTCACTCTCTTCTTTCACCTTCATTAAGAGGCTCTTTATTTCCTCTTCACATGTGATGTCATCTGCAAATCTGAGGTTATTGATATTTCTCCCACTAATCTTGATTCCTGTTTTTACTAATGATGTGGTAAAGTGTTGGGGGAAGGGAAGATATTCTGTGTTTCTTAGATTAGATCTCAGCCTATAGTGAGCCCATGCCTTTGAACTGTGAACTTCACAAGCGTTTTCCAGTTTTTTCCCCCTCCTTTTGTAGGCGGGATGAAATGGTTAGAGTGGGTTGGAGTTGGGTACTTTCTTTTCTCCAGGTTACTTAGGTGTGAGGGTGTCCCAGGATGTTAGGCTTTGGTTAAATACTTTCTCCTGAGGGCAAGCCTTGTTCAAAAGAATAGAGTGGTAGATTGTATTTTAAAATGTTTTTCTCCTCTCTGCCAGAAATACGAGGGGTATTTTCTCTGATATTTACTATGGGAACTTAAAGCCTACTTCAGAAAGGTAACTCTCACGGTAGTGTAAGGTTTCCTCCTGTGATGAGGTCTTCCTGGAGCTTTTAAGTCTCAGAGTTGTCCACACTCAGCCTCCAGCAATTCATCAATTACAGTTTAGGTTTTTCTGTGCTGGCCCTGCTGTTTGTGGAGGTTTCCACTCATGAATCTGCTTTAATACACCATGACTCCCTGTTTTCCTGCCTGTCCTGAATCTCAGGGGCAGCTGTTTTTCCTGTCTTACCTTCTCTTACAGATCCGAAAAGAGTTGACTTTTTTCCAGTCTGTTCAACTTTTTACTTGTTAAGATGGAACGGTGATTTCCAAGCTCATCATATGCAGAAATGGAAACTGGCCCTTGATACTCTTTTTAAAAGGTAATTGCCGGTATTATTTTATAACCCCCAAATATATCCTGAGTCCATTCACCTACTTTCCTTTTCTACTGTCATGAATTTGGATCAGGCCACCATCATCTACCTCCTGAACTAGTACTATGGCTTCCTAATTGATGCCTCCACTTCTGTTGGCCTCACTTTAAACAGTTTTTCACACTATGGTAAGAGTAATCTAGCATGAGAATATAATTTCATTTTGCTATTTAAAGCCCTTCGATGGCTCTCTTAGGCACTTAGGGAACACTCCTTAACACGTGTGGCCTGATACACCTGCTCACACTGTTGCCAGCTACTCTAAATTCATTCAGAGCTATTTCTACCCTTGCTCCAGTCACAAATTAGATAAATAATTGAGTCTAGCCTTCTTGTCTCATCTGTTTGGGAGAAAAAAAGGCCTTCTGGAGAAGGTGAATGTCATAGTGTGTGCATGTGTGTGCTTAGTCACCCAGTCGTGAGTGACTCTGTGATCAGATGGACTATAGCCCACCAGGCTCTTCTGTCCATGNAATTCATTCAGAGCTATTTCTACCCTTGCTCCAGTCACATATTAGATAAATAATTGAGTCTAGCCTTCTTGTCTCATCTATTTGGGAGAAAAAAAGGCCTTCTGGAGAAGGTGAATGTCATAGTGTGTGCATGTGTGTGCTTAGTTACCCAGTCGTGAGTGACTCTGTGATCAGATGGACTATAGCCCACCAGGCTCTTCTGTCCATAGGATTATCCAGGCAAAAATACTGGAATGTGTTGGCATTTCCTCTTCCAGGAGATCCTCCCAACCCAAGGGTCAAGCCTGCATCTCCTTCATTGGCACATAGACTCTTTACCATTGAGCCACCTGGGAAACTGAAAGCTNGGATTATCCAGGCAAAAATACTGGAATGTGTTGGCATTTCCTCTTCCAGGAGATCCTCCCAACCCAAGGGTCAAGCCTGCATCTCCTTCATTGGCACATAGACTCTTTACCATTGAGCCACCTGGGAAACTGAAAGCTCACAGTAAGAGGTACATTAAAACACAGATTTTTTTTTTTTAACAGAGTGATTGTGTTTGTTTTTCCAGAACAATCTATTCAATACTTGCAAATAAAGGATTAAAATACGTCTAATAGTCTTGGCAATACTTACCCACTGTCTGTCCCTTGAGCTTTCAAGCTCTAGGAAGAGGATTTTTAAAAAAATTAGTTAATTTTAATTGGAGGATAATTTATTTGCAATATTGTGGTGGTTTTTGCCATACATTGAGATGAATCACCCATGAGTGGACGTGTGTCTCCCCAGACTGAATCACCCTCCCACGTCCCTCCCCACCCTATCTCTCTGGGTTGTCCCAGGGCACTGGCATTGAATGCCCTGCCTCATGCATTGAACTTGCACTGGTAATCTATTTTGCATACAGTGATATACATATTTCAATGTTAATGTCTCAGATCATGCCACCCTTGCCTTCTCCTACATAGTACAAAAGTCTGTTCTTTACATCTGTGTCTCTTTTGCTGCCTTGCATATAGGATCATTGTTACCATCTTTTTAAATTCCATACATGTGTGTTAATATACTATATTGGTGTTTCTCTTTCTGACTTACTTCACTCTGTATAATAGGCTCCAGTTTCATNGCCTTGCATATAGGATCATTGTTACCATCTTTTTAAATTCCATACATGTGTGTTAATATACTATATTGGTGTTTCTCTTTCTGACTTACTTCACTCTGTATAATAGGCTCCAGTTTCATCCACTTCATTAGAACTCACTCAAATGCATTCTTTTCTTTTTTTATAGCTGAGTAATATTCCATTGAAAACCCAGAGATTTAACCATAAGATTAGAGAACACTTCAGTTCCCCATGTCTTATCAACTCACAAACAGGACTCTAATACATTAACAATGAATTATAGCTGAAAGAACCGAATGGTGGAAGAGTATTGAAAAACATCCCAAGTGCTCTCCATAACAAGGGCCTTATCTCTTAGGAAAAAGATTGCCAGTGTATTATTAGGCAGGGAAAAAGCATTTCTCACACATTATTCCATTCCTACCTTCTTTTTTTTGAGATAAAACAAGCAAACACATTCAATAGATGCCAAGACTCCTTAAGGGAATAATAGGGAATGATACAGTCAGGGAAAGGAAGTACTGGAAAGACACTGTGAAGGTCACAGCTCAAAACATATGTTTATTAAAAGACTCAAATTTCTTATGTAATAAAATGCTCCTCATTTCCCCATATCTTACCACCATGCTAACTAATCTCTAGTGTGATAAAAGCATATTATAGTTTAAAAGCTGTAAAGCATAGATTTTCATTGAAGACAGGAAAACACAAAGTCTAGAGTGGAGTCAAAAAAGCAACGATAACAGGAATTTAAAGCCTCCAACATCTGTAACTACAGAAATAATTACATATATCATACAAAAAATTTAAAATAACTATGATTACATGTTAAGGTCTCTAATTGAAAATATAGACAATATTTAAAAACAGATGAGTAATGAATTTAAAAGTTAAATCAATAATTATATTTTTCCAAAACAGAAAGTGCCAGAACCAGATCATTTTCATTGGAATTTTTGGCAAGTCATTAAGGAAGAAATTATATCAATTTTTAGAATCTTTTCTAGAAAAATAGAAGTAGACGTAACACATTATTATTCTCTTGGGCCAGGAAATTTGGAAAAATCAGCTATTGCCACAAGACTGGAAAAGGTCAGTTTTCCTTCCAATCTCAAAGAAGGGCAATGCCAACGGATATTCCAGCTACTGTACAATTGTTTCATTTCTCATGCTAGCAAGGTTATGCTCAAAATTCTTCAAGCAAGGCCTCAGCCGAACATGAACCAAGAACTTACAGGTTTACCAGCTGGGGTTTAGAAAAGACAAAATAACCAAAGATCAAATTGCCTACATCCCTTGGATCAAAGAGAAAGCAACGGAATTTCAGAAAGCCATCTACTTCTGCTTCATTGACTATACTAAAACCTTTGACTGTGTGGGTCACAACAAACTGTGGAAAATTCTTAAAGAGATGGGAATACCAGACCACTTCACCTTCTTCTGAGAAAGCTGTATGCAGGTCAAGAAGCAACAGTTAGAACTGGACATGGAACAACAGACTGGTTCCAAATCAGGAAAGGAATATGATAAGGCTATATATTGTGGCCCTGCTTATTTAACTTCAATGCAGAATACATCATGTGATATGCCATACTGGATCAATCACAAGCTAGAATAAAGATTGTTGGGAGAAACAATAGCAATCTAAGAGATGCAGATGATGCCAGTCTAATGGCAGAAGGTGAAGAGGAACTAAAGAGCCTCTGGATGAAAGTGAAAGAGGAGAGTAAAAAAAGCTGGCTTGAAACTCAACATTTAAAAAGTAAGATCATGGCATCTGGTCCCATCACTTCATGGCAAATAGATGGGGAAACAGTGGAGCGGTGACAGATTTGATTTTCTTGGTCTCCAAAATCACTGTGGATGGCAACTGCAGCCATGAAATTAGAAGATGCTTGCTCCTTGGAAGGAAAGCTGTGACAAACCTAGACAGTGTGTTAAAAAGAAGAGACATCACTTTGCTGACAAAGGTCTGTATTGTCAAAGCTCTGGTTTTTCCAACAGTCATGTATGGATGTGAGAGTTGGACCATGAAGAAGGCTGAGCACCAAAGAACTGACACTTTTTGAATTGTGGTTAAGAGTCTTGAGAGTCCCTTGGACAGCAAGGAGATCAAACCAGTCGATCCTAAAAGAAATCAACCCTTCAGCTAAAGCTGAAGCTCCAGTACTTTGGTCACCTGATGTGAAGAGTCACCTGATGTCCAGAGCCAACTCACTGGAAAAGACACTGATGCTGGGAAAGATTGAAGGCAAAAGGAGAAGAGGGAGGCAAAGGATGAGATGGTCAAGTAGCATCACAGACTCAATGGAAATAAATTTGAACACACTCCAGGAGACAGTGGAAGATAGAGGATGTTTGCACATAAAGGAGTCAGACACTCAAAGAGTTAGACAGAGTAACTCCACAACAACCACAAAGCATTATTCTAATATCAAAACTAGAGTAAGACCGTGTGAAACAACAAAAGTATGGAACAATACATCTCATAAATGCATATACAAGATTTTATATTGAAATATGAGTAAATTAAATCAATATTATATAGTGACACTTGTATCCCATGATCTAGTGGTTTTCCCTACTTTCTTCAATTAATTCTGAATTTGGCAATAAGGAGTTCATGATCTGAACCACAGACAGCTCCTGGTCTTGTTTTTGTTGACTGTATAGAGCTTCTCCATCTTTGGCTGCAAAGAATATAATCAATCTGATTTCACTGTTGACCATCTGGTGATGTCCATGTGTAGAGTCTTCTCTTGTGTTGTTGGAAGAGGATGTTTGCTATGACCAGTGCATTTTCTTGGCAAAACTCTATTACTCTTTGCCCTGCTTCATTCTGTAGTCCAAGGTGAAATTTGCCTGTTACTCCAGGTGTTTCTTGACTTCCTACTTTTGCATTCCCATTCCCTATAATGAAAAGGACATCTTTTTTGGGTGTTAGTTCTAAAAGGTCTTGATAGAACCATTCAACTTCAGCTTCTTCAGCATTACAGGTTGGGGCATAGACTTGGATTACTGTGATATTGAATGGTTTGCCTTGGAAAAGAACAGAGATCATTCTGTCATTTTTGAGATTGCATCCAAGTAGTGCATTTCAGACTTTTTTGTTGACCATGATGGTTATTTCATTTCTTCTGAGGGATTCCTGCCTGCAGTAGTAGATATAATGGTCATCTGAGTTAAATTCACCCATTCCAGTCCATTTTAGTT
>SJYV01025744.1:1079941-1150961 GCA_006410875.1 Neotragus pygmaeus | reverse complement strand
ACTGCAAGGAGATACAATCAATCCATCTTAAAGGAAATCAGTCCTGAATATTCATTGGAAGGACTGATGCTGAATTCAAAACTCCAATACTTTGGCCACTTGATGCCAAGAGTTGACTCATTTGAAAAGACTCTGATGCTAGGAATGATTGAAGGCAGGAGGAAAAGGGGACAGCAGAGGATAAGATAGTTGGATGCCATCACCGACTCAATGGACATGAGTTTGAGTAAATTCTGAGAGTTGGCGATGGCCAGGGAGGCCTGGCATTCTGCAGTCCATGGGGTCACAATGAGTCAGACACGACTGAGTGACTGAATTGAACTGAACTGAAGTGCACACCAGTGGGACAGAATAGAGGGTTTGGAAGATCTATAGAATTATACTCAACTGATGTTTTTAAAGAAGCCAAGCAACTCAGTGGAAAAAGAATAATCTTTCTCAATGAATAGTACCAGAAGATATGATGTCTATGTACAAATAAAATTAAACTAGATGTATACTTTAGACATTTTACATAAATCATCTCAAAATGTATAAAAAATTAGATGCAAAATATGACAATAAAACTGTTTGGAAAAAATTAATAGAAAATCTATTTGACCTTGCTTTTTTAAATGCATCAAAAGCATGATCCATGAAAGAAAAACTTGAGTATACTTTTCTTAAAATTTAAAACTTCAGAGGCTTCTCTGGCAATCCAGTGTTTAAGTCTCCACACTTCCATTACAGGGGTGTATAAACCTTCCACTCTGCAAAATATATTGTTAAGGGAATGAAATGGAAAGCTTCAGTCTGCTAATAAGTATTTGCAAATAGGCATATGAGAAAGGACCATTATCCAAAACATGTAAGAACTTTTAAAACTCAGCAATAAGAAAACAAATAACCCAATTTAAAAAATAGCCAAAAAGAGCTATAGAGAAATCTCACCAAAGGGAATTCTCTGGTGGTCCTCTGGTTAGGACTCAGTGGTTGCACTGTCCTGGGCCTCAGTTTAGTTCCTGGGCAAGAAACCAAGATCCTGCAAGCCTCATTGCACAGCCAAAAAATTAAAAGGTCACTAAAGAGGATATGATGTGTCAGTGGAGGCTCATCAATTGTAATGTTCTACTCTGGTGGAAGTTTTATTGATAAAATAAGTGGTAGAATAAATAAATAAATAAATGGAGAATAACCAACTCTCCTATGCAGAAGAATTCCAAATAATTTATGTAATTACTCTGTCCTCAAGGAAGTGGAGCATAACTTCTATTTTTTTAAGGTAGGCTGTGCATAGTGACTTTATAGAATATGAAAAGGGAAAAGAATAATTTTACAGTAGAGAAACCTGACAAGCACCAACTCAGATAATCAAGATTAATATCAGCAGCAATAAATCATGCTGATAATGTGTACTCTTGATATGATGTTATGAAAACACACTTTACCTTTGTGGTCTTTCTCTCTCAAATAAAAAACTCTAGTGTAATCATGAAGAAAAGATCAGACAAATCCTAATTTAGGGATGTTCTACAAAATGCCCAACCAGTACTTTCCAAAATGTCAAGGTCACCATAAACAAGGAGTCTGAGAAACTCTCACAGCTAAGAAGAAACTAAGACAAGACTTTTAATTGTAGTGTAGTATCCAAGATAAGTTCCTGGAACAGGAATATAAACATTTCTGAATAAATTATAGACTTTAGTTAATAATAATGTATCAATTGGGCTTTGCTGGTGACTCACTAATTGTAATCAATGTGCCATACCAATGTACTATGTTGATAATAGGGAAATATGGATTTGCTTTATATGGGAACTCTGCATACTGTCTGAAATTTGTCTGTAGCTCTTAAACGGTTTTAAATTAAAAAAGTTTAAATTTTAAACAAAGAATATGGAGACTTTACTAAATATTTGTCAAGTTAATGGTTAGTGGCTGCCTAGTGGACTGAACTACAAGTATTCTGAGCCCCAGTGGAAGAGAGCAAAGTATTTCTTACAGATTAAAGCTGTGTTAATATTTTGGTGAAGTGTGAGGTATCAGGGGACAGGATTATATTAGGACTGGCATAAACTTGCTATTGTTAAGTCATGTCCAACTCCTTGCAACCCCATATAGTATAGCATGCCAGGCTCCTAAGTCCTCCACTATCTTCTGGAGTTTGCTCAAATTCATGTCCATTGAGCCAATGATGCTATCTAACCGTATCATCCTCTGTCACCCTCTTCTCCTTTTGCCTTCAGTCTTTCCCAGTATCAGGTTCTTTTCCAGTGAGTCAGCTCTTTGCATTAGGTGGCCGGAGTATTGGAGCTTCAGCATCAGCATCAGTATTTTCAATGAATATTCAGAGTTGATTTCCTTTAGGATTGACTAATTTGATCTTGCTGTCCAAGGGACTCTCAAGAGTATTCTGCAGTACCATAATTTGAAAAATATCAGTTCTTTGGTGCTCAGCCTTCTTTATAATCCAAGACTCATATCCATACATGAGTACTGGAAAAACCAAAGCTTTGACTATACAGACTTTTGTTGGCAGAGTGATGTCTCTGCTTTTTAATATGCTATTTAGGTTTATCATAGCTTTCTTTCCAAGAACAAGCACCTTTTAATTTCATGGCTGCAGTCACCCTACACAGTGATTTTTAGCTCAAGAAAATAAAATTCTGTCACTGCTTCCACTTTTTCCCTTTCTCTTTTCCATGAAATGATAGGACAAGATGCCATGATCTTAGTTTTTTTATGTTGAGTTTTAAGCAAGCTTTTTCACCCTCCTCTTTCACCCTCATCTTTCACCCTCATCAAGAGGCTCTTTAGTTCCTTTCATTCTCTGCCATTAGAGTGGTGTCATCTGCCTATCTTAGGTTATTAATATTTCTCCTGTAAATCTCAATTCCAGCTTGTAATTCACCTAGCTTGGCTTTCGCATAATGTATTGTATTCTGTACAGACATGAAATAAGCAGACTGAAAATATACAGCCTTGTGGTACTTATTTCCCAATTTTGAACCAGTCAGTTGCCATGAATCTACATGATAATAAGATGCCCTCAATTCATACATGAAGCAACTAAGGCATATATAAGCTATGGGTATGTAATGTAGCAAAGCTGGGAGAATCCCTAACATTGATCAGATATAGTACAGTTGAAGATTTTTATCTAGGTTGGGCTCCTACTACAGCACCTGCTGACTGAGTGACCTTGAGTAAGTGCCTTGAAAGTATTGGCCATTGTAATACATTGATAAGGTACTGGGTGCTAAGTTCTGTGCACTGTTCTGAACACTTTATTATATATTGACTCATTTTAGGTATAGACACATGCATGTACACATACAAACACGCACGCAAAGAAAATTTATGACACTGGTAGTATTATTTCTCTGTTTTACAAAGAGGTGAAATAACTTCCTTTAGATCACCAAGTGCACAAATAACAGAGCCAGAACTCAAACCTTAGCAACCTGGGTCCAGTGTGTATGACATTAAGCAATAAAAAAGAGAACTGTTTTGAAAGCCTTTATAAAATATAGTCTTTAGTGTTATTGGGATCTTGAAATGAGCTAATCAATGTAAGATAATGTAAGATCACGCACTCCTTATGGCAAAATTGAGACTTAAATTGAGGAAAGTAGGGAAAACCACAAGACCATTCAAGTATGACCGAAATCAAATCTCTTATGATTATACAGTGGAAGTGACAAATAGGCTTAAGGGATTATATCTGATAGATAGAGTGCCTGTAGAACTGTGGACGGAGATTCATAACATTGTACAGGAAGCGGTGATCAAAACCATCCCCAAGGAAAAAAAATGAAAAAAGGCAAAATGAGAAGGTCTTACAAATAGCCGAGAAAAGAAGAAAAGCAGAAGGAAAAGGACTGGAGAAAAGGAAAGATAAACCCATCTGAATGTAGAGTTCAAAAGAACAGCAAGGAGAGATAAGAAAACCTTCCTAAGTGATCAATGCAAAGAAATGGAGGAAAACAATAGAATAGGAAAGACNCCGAGGAAAGAAGAAAAGCAGAAGGAAAGGGACTGGAGAAAAGGAAAGATAAACCCATCTGAATGTAGAGTTCAAAAGAACAGCAAGGAGAGATAAGAAAACCTTCCTAAGTGATCAATGCAAAGAAATGGAGGAAAACAATAGAATAGGAAAGACCAGAGATTTTAAGAAAATTAGAGATAAACAAGGGAATATATCAGATGGGCACAATAAAGGAAAGAAATGGTATGGACCTAACTTTCCTCAGTCCATGGGATTTTCTAAGCAATAGTACTAGAGTGGATTGCCATTTCCTTCTCTAGGGGATCTTCCCAACCCACGGCTCAAACCCAAGTGTCCCATATTGTAGAGAGCTGCTTTACCATCTGAGCCACCAGGGAAGTCCATGGACCTAATAGAAGCAGAAGATATTAAAAGGTAATAAGAATAAACAGAAGAACTATACAAAAAAAGGATCTTCATGATCCAAATAACCACGATGATGTGATTACTCACCTAGAACCAGAAATCCTGGAATGCAAAGTCAAGTAGGCCTTAGGAAGCATCACTATGGACAAAGCTAGTGGAGGTGATGGAATCCAACCTGAGCTATTTCAGATCCTAAAAGATGATGCTGTGAAAGTGCTGCACTCAATATTCCAGCAAATTTGGAAAACTTAGCAATGGCCACAGGACTGGAAAAGGTCAGCTTTAATTCCAATCTCAAAGAAAGGTAATGCCAAAGAATGCTCAAACTACTGCACAATTGCAGTCATCTCACATGCTAGGAAAGTAATGCTTAAAATTCCCCAAGTTAGGCTTCAAGAGTACATGAACTGAGAACTTATAGATGTTCAAGCTGGCTTCAGAAGAGGCAAAGGAACCAGATACCAAATTGCCGACATCCCTTGGATCATAAAAAGGCAACAAAATTCCAGAAAAACATCTGCTTCATTAACTAGGCTAAAGCCTTTGACTGGGTGGATCACGACAATGTGTTGAAAATTCTGAAAGAGAAGGGAATACCAGACTACATTATCTGCCTCCTGAGAAATCTGTATGCAGTTCAAGAAGCAACATTTAGAAGTGGACTTGTAACAGTGGACTGGTTCCAAATAGGGAAAGGAGTACGTCAAGGTTGTACATTGTCACCATGCTTATTTAACTTATATGCAGAGTACATCATAAGAAATGCTGGGCTGGATGAAGCACAAGCTGGAATCAAGATTGCTGGGAGAAATATCAATAACCTCAGATATGCAGATGACACCACCCTAATGGCAGAAAGAGAAGAGGAACTAAAAAATCTCCTGATGAAAATGAAAGAAGAGAGTAAAAAAGCTGGCTTAAAACTCAACATTCAAGAAACAAAAATCTTGGCAATCAGTCCCACCACTTCATGGCATCAGTTCAGTTCAGTTCAGTTGCTCAGTCGTGTCCGACTCTTTGCAACCCCATGAACTGCAGCACGCCAGGCCTCCCTGTTCATCACCATCTCTCGGAGTTCACTCAGACTCATGTCCATCGAGTCCGTGATGCCATCCAGCCATCTCATCCTCAGTCGTCCCCTTCTCCTCCTGCCCACAATCCCTCCCAGCATCAGAGTCTTTTCCAATGAGTCAACTCTTCGCATGAGGTGGCCAAANCAGGCCTCCCTGTTCATCACCATCTCTCGGAGTTCACTCAGACTCATGTCCATCGAGTCCGTGATGCCATCCAGCCATCTCATCCTCAGTCGTCCCCTTCTCCTCCTGCCCACAATCCCTCCCAGCATCAGAGTCTTTTTCAATGAGTTAACTCTTCACATGAAGTGGCCAAAGTACTGGAGTTTCAGCTTTAGCATCATTCCTTCCAAAGAAATCCCAGGGTTGATCTCCTTCAGAATGGACTGGTTGGATCTCCTTGCAGCCTTCTCCAACACCACATTTTCCAGAGTTATGCCAAATCCATCAAACCTCCTTCAGCCTATTTCTTCTCTTTTCTTCACGCCCTAATCCTTAAAAGTTATCCTCTCAATCTATTTATTTGTTTGCAAAATTAGAGTCCACAACACTTCCATGAGTCAAAAAACCATGCTTTCTAAGTAGCTCCAGCTGTTCTTTAAACATATGTTTTGATCAAGAAATGAAGAAGCCAAACATCTCTTTTTAATCTAAAACCCAAACCCCAAGGTACTACTACCATCCTCAACAGTTTTCACTTAGTGCTGAGTAAATAAGTATACTCTAAATATACATATGCAGTAACAGCAGAGTATGTTGCCTCCAAATTTATTGTATCTAATAAAACTGTGTGCTGAAACAGCCCTATCCATCCACAATATGTCTATGGTAGAATGCTGGTGACTTAATACAAAACTTTAATTCCCATTTGACATGCTTCATAGTAGTAATCCCTGCGCTGACAGGTGGCTAATAATTTCAAAAGTAATTATGGAGATACTATCTGCAGATGTTTGGGAATGTACTACAAATTCTTGTAAATGGGTACCATAGGAATATGTGGAAAATGATAGCTAATATAACTTTTACTATAAAGAGATACATTCTCCTCAGGAACATCTGGAAGACCTTGTGTGAGAAAGAATTAGAGGTGGGTAACAGGGACCGTGCAGAGAACCTTGGCACTTCGTAAGTATACACTGCTTCATGATGTCAGGCAGACACTGATTTGGTGTGAGGATTCTAAGTCTTCACCCTACATCACCCTCCTCTTGGGCTAACCTTCAGGACAGGAGCCAGATGGATAATTCTTCCCTTTTCTTTTTCCAACAAAAGGAACAAACTTGTACAATATATCAAGTTTATAACCAAAGTCAATGGGTGTGCATGGATATATTTTGTTACTAGAAGTGTTCTTTATGAAACATTCTGCATGTAACTGGAATGTAACTGTTGGTTATTCAACTTCTCAAATGATGACAGTCTCAAAAAGTACAAGTATTATTTGTCAGCGGTGGCATTTTGTGAAACAAATTTAAATAATGCCTATTTACACAAGGAGCACAAGGTATTGTCCAAAGGCAGCTTCCTACTAATTCTACTCGACATTATTTCTTAAATTATGAAATACATCAGCAGACTATATTTCTGCCATGGTTAAATTATTAAATGATAACATGATCCATGTAAGATGTGTTGACCAATGCATTATACACATGAATTATTCTCCAGTGATTCGACATTTCTTGAACTCTCTGTCTTTAAAGCTCATACTTTTTACTTTTGCAAAAGAGCTTTATCTATAAAAATTCCTTGCAGTCTATAGTAGGAATCATAGACCTGAAATTAAAATATTTAAACATCGATGCTTTATGTTGTTGTTCAGTCACTCAGTTGTGTGCAACTCTTTGCAACCCTATGGACTACAGCATACCAGGCTTCCTTGTCCTTCACCATCTCCCAGAGCTGTCTCAAACTCGTGTCCACTAAATAAGTGATGCCTTCCAACCATCTCATCCTCGGCCATCCCCTTCTCCTGCCTTCAATATTTCCCAGCATCAGGATCTTTTCTAATGAGTCGTCTCTTCGTGTCAGGTGGCCAAAGTACTGGAGCTTCAGCTTCAGCATCAGTGCCTCTAATGAATATTCAGGACTGATTTCCTTTAGGATTGACTGACTTCATCCCCTTGCAGTCTAAGGGACATTTAAGAGTCTTCAACATCGCAGTTCAAAAACCTCAATCCTTCGGCACTCAGCCTTTTTCATGGTCCAACTCTCACATCCACACATGACTACTGGAAAACCCTTAGCTTTGACTATACAGACCTTTGTCAGCAAAGTAATGTCTCTGCTTTTTAATATGCTGTCTAGATTGGTCATAGCTCTTCTTCCAAGGAGCAAGTGTCTTTTAGCTTCATGTTTGCAGTCACCATCTGCAGTGATTTTGGAGCACAGGAAAATAAAGTATCTTACCATTTCCATTGTTTCCCCATATGTTTGCCATGAAATGATGGGATCGGAAACCATGTTCTTTGTTTTTTAAATGTTGAGTTTTAAGCCAGCTTTTTCACTCTTCTCCTTCACCTTCATCAAGAAGTCAATGTATGCCAAAACCAATACAGTATTGTAAAGTAAAATAAAGTAAAATAAAAAAAAATTTTTTTAAAGAGGCTCTTTAGTTCCTCTTTGCTTTCTGCCATAAGTGTGGTGTCATCTGCATATCTGAGGTTATTGATATTTCTCCCAGCAATCTTGATTCCAGCTTGTGCTTCATCCAGCCTGGTGTTTCGCATGATGTACTCTGCATACAAGTTAAATGAGCAGGGTGACAATATACAGCCTTAACGTACTCCTTTCCCAATTTGGAACCAGTCTGTTGTCCATGTTTGGCTCTAACCATTGCTTCTTGACCTGTATAAAGGTTTTTCAGAAGGCAGGGAAGGTGGTCTGGTATTCACATGTCTTGAAGAATTTTCCACAGTTTGTTGTGACCCACACAGTCAAAGGCTTTGGCATCATCAATGAAGAATAAGTAAATGTTTTCTGGAATTCTCTTGTTTTTTCTATGATCCAACAGATGTTGGAAATTTGATCTCTGGTTTCTCTGCCTTTTATAAATCCAGATTCAACATCTGGAAGTTCTTGGTTCACATACTCCTGAAGCCTGGCTTGGAGAGTTTTGAGCATTACTTTGCTAGCATGTGNACCAAAGAATTGATGCTTTTGAACTGTGGAGTTGGAGAAGACTCTTGAGAATCCCTTGGACTGCAAAGGAGATCCAACCAGTCCATCCTAAAAGAGATCAGTCCTGAGTATTCATTGGAAAGACTGTTGCTGAAGCTGAAACTTCAATACTTTGGCCACTTGATGTGAATAACTGACTCATTTAAAAAGATTCTGATCTTGGGGAAGATTGCAGGTCTGAGGAGAAGGGGACAACAGGGGATGAGATCATTGGATAGCATCACTGATTCAACAGACTTGAGTTTGAGTAGACTCCGGTTGTTGGTGATGGACAGGGAGGCCTGGCGTGCTGCAGTCCATGGGGTCACAAAGAGATGGACATGACTGAGTGACTAAACAGAGCTGAACTGAAACACCGACAGAGTATTATTAAGCAGAGACATTACTTTGCCACCAAAGGTCTGTTTAATCAAAGTTATGGTTTTTCCAGTAGTCGTATGGATGTGAGAGTTGGACTACAAAGAAGGCTAAGTGCTGAAAAATTGATGCTTTTGAATTGTGGTGTTGGAGAAGACTATTGAGAGTTTTTGGCTAAAGTTGAAACAATTGCCTCTGTTTTTTGTGTTTTTTTTTTCAGCTTTAGTGAGATATAACAGACATATAACATTGTGTGTGGTCAAGGTGAAGAGTGAACAAATGTGTTGGTTTAGGACACATATATTGCAATATGATTACCACCATAGTGTTAGCTAGCACCATCATGTCACAGCAATTATAATTTCTTTTTCTGCAGTGATCACATTTTCTGCAGTGATCACAGTTAATATTTAAGCTCTTAGCCACTTGCAAATATAGTGTTCACTATTGCTATCTGTTATCATAGTGCTTTCCATTAGATCCCCAGAACTTACTCACCTTCTAAGTGGAAGTTCGTACTCTTTGATGAACACGTCCTTGTTTCCTCCCAAGCCCTGGTAACTTGAAACCATGGGCTGGGAGGAAACGCTCAGTTTCTATGAGTTTAATGGTTTTTAGATTTCACATATAAGTGATAATCCACAGGACTTATCTTTCTCTGCCTGATTTATTTCACTTAGCATAGTGTCATTAAGGTCCACTAACCCATATCTATTAGAATGGCTATCATCAGGAAAACAAACAAACAAAGAAGAAATTAGTGTTGGTAAGGATGTGAATAAGGAACCCCTGTGTACCACTGGTGGGAATGTAAATTGGTGGCAGCTACTATAAAAAACAACATGGAGATTCTTTAAGTAAAGATCTATCATATGTTCCAGCAATTCCACTTCTGTGTTATCGTTATACTCAAAGGAAATGAAAAATAGGATATAGAAGAGATATATGCACCACCATTTTCAATGTACCATTGTTCACAATATCCAGGATATGGATAAGTGTCTGTCATTGGGTGAATGGATAAAGAGGTTGTGAAATACATACATACATACATACATATATATATATATATGAATGTATATATCAGTTCAGTTACTCAGTTTTGTCTGACTTTTTGCGACCCCATGGACTGCAGGAACCAAGGCTTCCCTTTCCGTCACCAACTCCCACAGTTTACTCAAACTTATGACTATCGAGTCGATGATGCAATCCAACCATCTCATCCTCTGTTGTCCCCTTCTCTTCCTACCTTTAATCATTCCCAGCATCACAGTCTTTTCCAATGAGTCAGTTCTTCGCATCAGGTGGCCAAAGTATTGGAGTTTCAGCTTCAGCAACAGTCCTTCCATTATATTCAGGACTGATTTCCTTTAGGATGGACTGGTTGGATCTTCTTGCAGTCCAAGGGACTCTCAAAAGTCTTCTCCAACACCACAGTTCAAAAGCATCAATTTTTCCGCACTCAGCTTTCTTTCTTACATATATATGAATGTATATATATGTATGTATATATATATATATATTTGCTGACATTTTACCTCTCTGCTCTATACTTATCACCAAGTCTTAGTGAAGATGTTAGTCTGAAACTTTTTATATGTAGTTTTAGCTTATTTCTAAGGATTTATATGTTGAACCAGACTTAAATTTATTTTGGTGATTGACCATCAGTGCTGCTGCTGCTGCTGCTAAGTCACTTCAGTCGTGTCTAACTCTGTGTGAGGGCAGCCTACCAGGCTCCCCCGTCCCTGGGATTCTCCAGCCAAGAACACTGGAGTGGGTTGCCATTTCCTTCTCCAGTGCATGAAAGTGAAAAGTGAAAGTGAAGTCGTTCAGTCCTGTCCAACTCTTAGCAACCCCATGCATTGCAGCCCACCAGGCTCCTCCATCCATGGGATTTTCCAGGCAAGAGTACTGGAGTGGGGTGCCATTAAAATCTAATATTTATAGAATACTGACTATATTGCAGACATTGTGTTAAACATTTGGATTTATTAAGATGCCATTGTGGTTCACTGGTTGCTCAGACAGTAAAGAATCCACCTACTATGCAGGAAATCCAGTTTCAAACCATTATTATCCTATTATTGCTGCAATTTGTTTTTGAATTGAGAGAATCAGGGCATAAGTGACCAAAAGAATGTGCCTCAATTCACACTGCTAATATGCCAGACAGCAACAACTTAAACCAATGAAAATAAACTTAAATAAAAATATCTGCTTAATCATGGATGATGCTCTTAAGGACTGCTCTACAGCAAGGTGAAATTTCTCCTGTATTCAGTCAAATTATAAATTACACATGCAGGTTTGATTATTAAAGACATGAGAAAGATGTAATTTTAGGGAAAAATACAATTTCTTGATTTAGATCTTCTAGATTCTCTGAAATTATTTCAAAGAAAATTTGTTACTATGCCTTTATCTTCTTTTACTTATTTGGGGATTCATTGCTCTGCATAGTGTTAAAAATGTTCTAGTAGTAACAGTTTGGATTTGCTCTTCAGAATGTTTTTAAATATTAAATTATCTACATAATATTTCCACATTTTATAAAACATATATATGCAATATTTTTGTATCATCACAAAATAAATAAAAGTACCTTAACAGTCTCTTTTTTTATCACGTTTAGTTTTTCAGCATTCAACAATACTCTTTGTCTCTTAAAATGATTTACTTATCAAGATATTAAGAAACAAGTGCATTTTTCATTGTTTTCAGTTGCAGTACTGTTGAATCTTCAGGTTTACTTTCTGAAGCATTTCACTTAGAATAGAAATACAAAACATTACTGCAGGCTTTGTTAAATTTGCCACTTCTCTGATACATGAAAAGTACTTGAGTTGAGGACAGCATTTCAATGGTACTGAAAACCTCAGAGGCTCTTCAAGCAAATAAAGACTTTTTGTCATTCCCATCTGCATTAAACTGGCAAATTGAATCAGAACTCTTTGACAGTGTTCAATTTTCAGATTTTTTTCAAGACTACCTTTGCTTTCCCAGCTAAGGTATTTGCATTCATGGGTCAAGTTAATTTTTGAGTATAAAAGGTATATATTTATGTTTATGCATACACCATTACAAAAATGTATGCCTTTAATATATATAATATATAATGTGTGTTTTTATGTTATTAGTAGAATTAAAATGCTAATGAAAACNTTTTCATTCATGGGTCAAGTTAATTTTTGAGTATATATTTATGTTTATGCATACACCATTACAAAATGTATGCCTTTAATATATAGAATATATAATGTGTGTCTTTATGTTATTAGTAGAATTAAAATGCTAATGAAAACTGTTGAGGAAGAAAACAAAAACACATTATGCTACAATAGTCAGATCAATTAGCTTTATATGTACCAACTAAAAATAAGATCCTATTTTAGAGATATTTTAAACATTTGCTTGGGAAATGTTTAATTTTTTACATCTTGTAAATTCATATTTGATTTTGAATTTTTTTCCCTTCACATATAAAAACCTCCTTCATTGTGCCCTTTCAGTTAAAAATGTCATAATAATAGTCCAGGCTTATCATTTTTCCCTTCTACTTTCCATTATTGCTAGCAGCACGACAACTCTCCTATCACCCAGGGTTACAACCTTGAGTCCATCTTTGATTATCTCTCTTTCTACCTTGTATCTAGGACCTTTCTATGTCCTGCCATTTCTTTTATAATGTTTGAAAAGCCGGTTTCTTCTTTTTTGGTTTCCATCACCAAGACCCCAATCTACTTTCTTTTATTTTCTTTTATTTCTGCTCCAACTATTGCGATCTTCCACATTCTTGCCTCCATATCTTTCTTCTTCCATCTCAACTACTAGATTGCTATGAAGTCCATGTATCTATTGGCGTGTCTGAACCAGAGGAAAGAAAATGACTTAACATCAAAATGAACATGTTGAAAAGCAGAAGCCACTGTTTGTTGAAGGTACAAACGATCATCAACATTTCAAAAAGTGCGTCCCATGGAACTTTTAGTCTCTTGAGATATTACACACACACACACACATACTTTTGTTCTCAAATAATCTTGGGAAATGTTTCGTACAATATATTCTTTTGTAGAGTCAAATTCACACCAGTTTAACTTGAAGTTATTTATGAGAAGTCCTGTGGAAACATGCATCTTTTTTCTTGTTAGCATTTAAAAAAAAATGCTAAAGTGGTTCTTAAATTTACTTGACCATAGAGTCACTCCTACAGTAAACTTTTAAAAGTGTAGTATGAAGAGCACATTTTGGGAAAAGCCATTTAATGCTATCCCTTCTACCTATTTATATTTCAGAGCTTTCTTTTAAAAAGGAAAGCAAAATCTGGAGTTGCCCTAATTTAAAAAAGGTAGAGATTCCAGCAAACTGCAACTACCAAGGCCAGAAAACAAAATAAAGCTGCCTAGGAAGAACAGCACCATTAGTGGTTTGTTTCACATGGCAGGAGGATTTATGCAGATAATTTATACCAGAAGTTGCTAATTTGGAAGTATTTTCAATGATGTCTTCATGGAAATCTTCCTCAATTATGTTAAATCAAGGAAATATATTTCCTGTCTTCAGCCTCATTGTCAAACTTCCGTACCTCTCCCTGCAGTCTATAAGAAGAAATGAAAACAATAAACGATAAAAAAGCTTTAGATACCAAAAGCTTTAATGTCTTGTTATCTTCTAATGTAAATGCATGTCAGCCAGGGACCGTGTTTATTATGCGCTCTGCAGCTCACTGTTTGCTGTATAAGCTTAATGAATTTGCCACTGATCAATCAGTGTATCACAAACTCTTTATGGAGCTTATTGTGTGGGAAGTGTAGCTCTCAGTCACATTATCTGACAAAAGTGTCTATATAAGCAGTCATCCTGAAGTGCTGATTCTGTTATTTGATTTGGGATTAAACAGTCTGTTGCAAGCCATCTGCTTTCCTATGCATGTGTCCTTGAGAGGTTAGATTTCAACAGATAGTGCCCCCTAACTTGAACAGGTATTTGAAAGATCAGAATTAGCTTAGACATATGCCACTGAAATTGCTGGCCTTATCTTAGAGGACTGGCCAGACTTTGACACTGGCACCTAAATCAGAAAAAAAAAATTTACTTTTCTCACATTGTTGCTGATTCAGAATCCTGCTACATTTGCCAAGTGCCGTGAGACTCGAGATCACTTGCCTGACAAAGTTTTACAACAGTTCATGCTCCTGAGTATATGAAAGTGTGCACTGGCTGTTCAAGCCACGTCTCCTGATGACTCCCAAAGAACACACTCTTCTGGCCTCTGCCTGATTACTCTGCAGAAACTTCTGTGTTTTCTGCTATCTCAGCAACTTCTGGAAATACCCAGCTGAAAACATGTATAGATATTAAATACAATTCTGTCTTTCTAGTTGAAATAGAAAATAGTTGAGGCTCAATTCCAGGTAACTCAATTAAATAAAAACCCTTACTTCATTAAAAATCTGACTATTCCACAAGTACACGGGCTTCCCAGGTGGCTAAGAATCCACCTACCAATGCAGAAGATGCACTTAAGAAGGAAGAAGAAAATGGTGACCCACTCTGGTATTCTTGTTGGGGAAATCCCATGAATAGAGGAGCCTAGCGGGCTAGAGTCCATGGGGTAACAAAAGAGTCAGACATGACTTATCGGCTAAATAACAACATTCCACAAGTGGATTTTGTGTGAGCTTCTAGGCATAGAAACAACTTTATTTTTCTTGAATGCATGCATGAATGTGTGAAGTGGAAACTTTTGAAAGTTCCCTGATGGGTACCTCATTTAATATCGCTTTGGTTTGATATCTGAACCTAATTCCTTATTTAATCCATTGGTATGAAAAAAATTAAATGCCAATCTGATGGTTTAGAAATGGTATTTCAATGAGCTTAATCCACACTTCTCTGATTACTACTGAAACCGTAAAACTTTTGCTCTTTGACCATTTGAGTACATCTTCAGAATATTACCTGTTTATGTACTTTGTTCATTTTTCCACTAGAATATTCATCTGTTTCTTTTTTATCTGTAGGACCTATATATAGCCTATTATATCAGTTCAGTCACTCAGTTATGTTCAGCTCTTTGCGACTTCATGAACCACAGCACGCCAGGCCTCCCTGCCCATCACTAACTCCTGTCCATCCAAACCCATGTCCATTAAGTCAGTGATGCCATCCAACCATCTCATCCTCTGTTGTCCCCTTCTCCTCCTGCCCTCAATGTTTCCCAGTATCAGGGTCTTTTCCAATGAATCAGCTCTTCGCTTCAGGTGGCCAAAGTATTGGAGTTTCAGCTTCAGCATCAGTCCTTCCAATGAATATTCAGGACTGATCTCCTTTAGGATGGACTGGTTGGATCTCCTTGCAGTCCAAGGGACTCTCAAAAGTCTTCTCCAACACCACAGTTCAAAAGCATCAATTCTTCAGTGCTCAGCTTTCTTTATAGTCCAACTCTCACATCCATACATGGCCACTGGATAAACCATAGCCTTGACTAGACGGACCTTTGTTGACAAAGTAATGTCTTTGCTTTTTAATATGCTGTCTAGGTTGGTCATAACTTTCCTTCCAAGGAGTAAGCATCTTTTAATTTCATGGCTGCAATCACCATGTTGCAGTAACATCTTTTTCTATGGCTTGGTTTTTAGTGTGGCAGTGGTATTTTTTTTTTTCATGCACATGTTTGCTAGACATTCTGATTGAAAAAGTTCATTAAAAATACAACCAATTACATGTTGCTTAAAAGACACAAAACTGAAATGTAAGGTTAAAGAAAGAAAAGCATGGAAAAAGAGAAACTAAACAAACACTAACCTAAGTTGAGGGTGTAACTATCGAAAAAGATCGAGTCTTTAAGGCAGAAAATAGGACTTCCCTGGCGGTCTAGTCATTAAAACTGCATGCTTCCAAAGCAGAAGGCATGGATTAAGTCCCTGGTTAGGGAGCTAGAGTCCCACATGCTGTGTGGTGTGGCCAAAAAAAAGAATAAATAAAACAATCTTTATAAAAAAAGAGGAACTATTACTTGAGCTAAAAAAAATTCATAATAATGAAAGGATCCATAGAACACTTGTGATATAATTTGTATATAAGTCTACCTAACAGTTGAGCCTCAAAATATATTTAAAAATACATAGAGATAAAAGGAGAAAAAACGAATCCATACAGTAGGAGAATTTAACATACTGCTGGGCTGGATTTCTTCAGGAGCAATCCTACCTGTCCCTTACAGTATGGGTAGAAAATGCAATTTTTCTTATTTAGTTAGATAGAATTTTCCCTCTAGTTCTTCTTTTACAAGTGGCACATTCTTTTAGCAATTCTAACTTTATGCAGAAATGCCAAATCCTATTGCCCTCCTGGCTGTAGCCTTGCCTTACCTCACTATGAGGATGTTAAACTTCAGTCCCTTAGTGTTTACTGAGTCTAATCAACTATTCTCTGTTTCCCTCTTCCATCTTCAAAACAGCAGCATTGATAGCTTATATTCTTATGATTCTGGATTTTTACTTCTGGCATCTGAAAATTTCACTTTCATTTTTGTAAGCTCTGCTCAGTCAGTTACATTTTATTCTATTTATCCAACATTTATATGTGCTGTGACAACTGGATGATGATTATTTGAGTTGCTTACCAAATATAGATTTTCCCTTTCAAAGCACAAATCAGGATAATTTTGGATAAATGCTGTGAGGTTGGGTGAAGTCAAGGGACATGTTCTCAACAGTGAATTCTGAGTAAATGTGACCCATGTTGCTTTTGGGGCTGAGCATTTACTTACTAGTGGCTGATCCCCTGGAGTTTTTTATTCTGTTGGGCACATCAGTTAGCTGTGTTCAAGATGGCAAGTGCTCTGTCAGCCTGTATCTCTCATTAAATGCAATGAGTAGAGATTACATGCTGATTTAAAAGGGACATGCTGCACAATTAGGAAATACATCTTTGGTTATTGTAAGTCACTAAAAATTTTGGAGTTTCTATGTATTTGTTTCTTTGTTATCACAGTATAATTTAGCTTATCCTGTTTGCAGCAGGCAGAACAATGGCTCTGCCAAAATGCCCACACCCTAAACACTGCATTCTTTGAATATATTAGGTTAAATACTGTGGGAGTGGGAGGGGGGATTGTGTTGCAGATGGAATTACGCTACTGATCAACTGACAATGAAATAGGAGTATTATTCTGGCTTATGAGGATTTAATATATTTATACCACTTTCCTGGTGACTCAGAAGGTAAAGAATCTGCCTTCACTGCAGGAAATCTGGGTTTGATACCTGGGTAAGGAAGATGCCCTGGAGAAGGAAATGGCAAACCACTCCAGTATTCTTGCCTGGAGAATGCCATGGACAGAGGATCCTAGAGGATTACAGTCCATGGGTCACAAAGAGTTGGACACAACTGAGTGACTAATGCTGTTGCTCATTGTTCAGTTGCCAATCAAGTCTGATTCTTCTTGATCCCATGGACTACAGCATGCTAAGCCTCCCTGTCCCTCACCATTTCCAGAAGTTTGTCCAAATTCATTTCCACTGGATTGGGGATGCCATCCAATCATCTCATCCTCTGTCACTTTCTTCTCCTTCTGCTTTCAATCTTTCCCAGCATCAGGGTCTTTTCCAATGAGTTGACTGTTCACATCAGCTGGCGAAAGTATTGGAGCTTCACCTTCAGCATCAGTCCTTCCAATGAGTATTCAGGGTTGATTTCCTTGAAGATTAACTGGTTTTATCTCCTTGCTGTTAAGGGACTTTCAAGAGTCTTCTCCAGTACCACAGTTCAAAAGCATCAATTCTTCAGCACTCTGCCTTCTTTAGGGTCTAGGTGTCACAGCTGTATGTGACTATTGGAAAGACTATAGCCTTGACTATAAAGATCTTCGTTGGCAAGGTGATGTCTTTGCTTTTTAACATAGTTTCTAGGTTTGTCATATTTTTCTTGCCAAGAAGCAGTTGTCTCCTAATTTCATGGCTTCAGTCACCATCTGCAATGAACTTAGAGCCCAAGAAGAGGAAATCTGTCACTGCTTTCACCTTTCCCTCTTCTATTTGCCATGAAGTGATGGGACCAGATGCTTTGGTCTTAGTGTTTTTAAAATTTTAGTTTTAAGCTGACTTTTTTACTCTCCTCTTTCACCTTCATAAAGAGGTTTTTTCATTCATTTTCGCTTTTTGCCTTTGGAGTGATATCATCTACATAGCTGAGGTTGTTGACATTTCTCCTGTCAATCTTTATTCCAGCTTGTAGCTCATCCAGCCTGCCATTACTCATTTATAAATTAAATAAGCAGAGTGACAATAAACATCCTTGTTGTACTCCTTTGTCAATCCTGAACCAATCAGTTGTTCCATACAAGTTTCTTACTGTTGCTCTTGACCAGCATACAGGTTTCTCAAAAGACAGGTAAGACAGTCCGGTATTCCCATCTCTTTAAGAATTTTTCACAGTGTGTTATGATCCACACAGTCATGGTATTTAGTGTAGTCAATGAAACAAAGATAAATGTTTTTTCTGGAATTCCCTTACTTTCTCTATGATCTGGCGAATGTTGGCAATTTGATTTCTGGTTCCTCTGCTTTTTCTAAATCCAGCTTGAACATCTGGAAGTTCTCAGTTCATGTAATGCTAAAGCCAAGGATGCAGGATTTTGAGCATAACCTTACTAGCATGGGAGATGCATGTAGTTGTCAGGTGGTTTGAACATTCTTTAGTTCAATCCACAGCCCTTCTTGGGAATTGGGATGAGGATTGACTTTTTCCAATCCTGTGGCCACTGCTGATTTTTCCAAATTTGCTAACAGATTGAGTGCAGCACTTTGATAACATCATCTTTTAAGATTTTATTTTATTTTTATTGACTTTTAAAAAATATATAAATTGATTTATTTCAATTGGAGGTTAACCAACTACAATATTGTATTGGTTTTGTCATACAGCAACATGAATCTGCCATGCGTATATATACGTTCCCCAGCCTGAACCCCCCACCCACCTCCCTCCCTACACCGTCCCTTTGGGTCATACCAGTACACCAGCCCCAAGCATCCTGCATCATGCATGGAACCCGGACTAGCGACTCGCCTCACACATTATACCATACATGCCTCAATGCCATTCTCCCAAATCATCCCACCCTCTCCCTCTCCCACAGAGTCCAAAAGACTGTTCTATATAGTTGTGTCTCTTGCTGTCTTGAATACAGGTTATCGTTACCATCTTTCCAAATTCCATATATATGCATTAGTATACTGTATTGGTGTTTTTCTTTCTGGCTTACTTCACTCTGTAAAATAGGCTACAGTTTCATCCACCTCATTAGAACTGATTCAAATGTATTCTTTTTAATATCTGAGTGATACTCTATTGTGTATATGTACCACAGCTTGCTTATCCAAAAATCTGGTGATGGACATTTAGGTTGCTTCCATGTTCTGGCTATTATAAACAGTGCTGCGATGAACATTAGGGCACACGTGTCTCTTTCAATTCTGGTTTCCTCAGTGTGTATGCCCAGTAGTGGGATTGCTGGGTCAGAAGGCAGTTATATTTCCAATATTTTAAGGAATCTCCACACTGTTCTCCATAGTGGCTGTACTAGTTTGCATTCCGACCAACAGTGTAAGTTCAGTTCAGTTCAGTTCAGTTGCTCAGTTGTGTCTGACACTTTGCGACCCCATGAATCGCAGCATGCCAGGCCTCCCTGTCCATCACCAACTCCCAGAGTTCACTCAGACTCATGTCTATTGAGTCAGTGATGCCATCCAGCCATCTCATCCTCTGTCGTCCCCTTCTCCTCCTGCCCCCAATCCCTCCCNAAAGATGCTTACTCTTTGGAAGGAAAGTTATGACCAATCTAGACAGCATATTAAAAAACAGAGTCATTACTTTGCCAACAAAGGTTTGTCTAGTCAAAGCTATGGCTTTTCCAGTAGTCATGTATGGATGTGAGAGTTGGACTACAAAGAAAGCTGAGTACCGAAGAACTGATGCTTTTGAACTGTGGTGTTGGAGAAGACTCTTGAGAGTCCCTTGGACTGCAAGGAGATCCAACCAGTCCATTCTAAAGGAGATCAGTCCTGGGTGTTCATTAGAAGGACTGATGTTGAAGCTGAAACTCCAATAATTTGGCCACCTGATGTGAAGAGCTAACTCATTGGGAAAGACCCTGATGCTGGGAAAGATTGAGGGCAGGAGGAGAAGGGAATGACAGATGATGAGATGATTGGATGGCATCACTGACTCAATGGACATGAGTTTGGGTAAGCTCTGGGAATTGGTGGTGGACAGGGAGGCCTGGTGTGCTGTGGTTCACGGGATCTCAAAGAGTCAGACACAACTGAAAGACTGAACTGAATTGAACTGACCTGGGGTGAAACACAGAACTTACCAATACACAAAATGAACCTTTATAAGCACTAACTGAGATCATTGATTTAGACTGTTAAAATGTTGAGTGTGTGTCATTCAAGATAAAATTGGTTCCAACCTCTCCACCAACTCCTCCTCCCACACTGCCCAAAATGATACTACAAGATTGACAATGTTGGGTTGTCACCAGAAATTGTATGTGGTTTTTTACTTTGGTCACGGCAGTCTGAGACTTTGCTTTTGGAGATGTTTATAGCTTTGAACCATTCCTATTCTGTGTTCATCTCCTCCATCGGTAACTGCAGAAGAAGAGCATTTGTTGTAAGATTTTTCTCCTAGTACCATCATTTTTCATGGCCTTGTGCCACTTGGCACATAACACAGGAAATAGTGAATGACCCAGTGTTTTAACTGTCAGTCACCATGAACTACTTTATGAAACCGGCTTAACAGCTCATAAATGGAAAGCAATCCTGTTTACTGCCATCTCTAGACTCATAGATTGTTTGCAGCCTGTTACTGTTCTAACAACACTTAGGGGCCAAGCACCTAAAGTACTTTATGTATTTCTTGATGTCTCTTAAGAAGGGCTGGTCTGATGAGCATCCTTGTACTTTTTTCATCTAATATAATAGGATTAGACCTTGGGGTGACTGTATCAGAACTACTGACAGCTTTCTACAACATGCTGTGCATGAATACATCTACCACATCTAGAAACTTTTGGAAGAAGAGAAATAGTACCACAGAAACTGTATTTGAAGAAGAATAAATTGATTTGCAGTTCTTTTTTTGGGGGGTGGGGGAGGTCTATCACTGTAGGTTAATTGACACTTTCTTTTCTTTGTCTTATTGGCCTGTCAACACTTTTTCCCCTTGGTCTCAAATTGGTTTATTCTCTACTGAAGGTAGATGTATATTCTGAAAATAAACTTGAATCTATTAAAGCAGCTAACATATAGTGATGTCCCTGTTTTGTAAATTGAGTTCAAGTATAGGCTATCTATCTATTTGGCAGCAGAAGAGGTAGCTTTTGGTCTGAATTTTACTGTTTTAGATGTTAGAGTTGCCTTCTAAGGTGGATAGGGGTCAGGGTAGTATCAGTTTCACACATTACTGTCTTTACTGAATTTATATGAATGACCTCCTCTGAAGATTGAAGAACCCAACATAAGCATGCATAAGTCTCCTTTCAACCAGAGAATACTATTTTTACCCCCTTTTTATTGTAAGAGAAGCTATTGCCTTTTGACATATACTGAATTTTTTAAAGCCTGAAGAAAGCTATAAAATTGTAAAAGAATATTGACAATCAGAATTTTAAGAAGAGAGTTTAGTTTCAAAACTTGCAAGATGAAAAATTTGTGATTTACTTCTTAGTGTGACTGATCATCTGGCTAGGTATCTAATAAAACTCAGTCTGTGGAAATCTCCAGTGCCAGTAGTTAATATTAAAGTACCTCTGTGAGGAAAATAAGTGTTATTGTCCCTTTCTTATGGAAACAAAGAAGTAAATGATTCCTGTGGCAACATTATCCATAGTAGATATAAGCATTAATGTCAAGAAATGTTCCACTTCTCTCCCTAAGCTATAATTACTACCACATAGGTAAGGCAAAAACTAACCAATCAAGGGAAGTTGTCACATATAAGTGTCAAAAACCAAACTCTACACACTGAATAAAACAAAGCAGAATGATGACTTCATTGCAAGACTTTCAACCTGCTAGTGGGAAACTGGAGGCTATGGGAGTAATGGGTTCAGAGTTCCTCATATATTATGTGGTATTTATGAAATAAATTTGGAAACCATTTGGATTTTTTCAGCCGTTTGGTTGCATAGTAGTCTTCGTTATTGGATCCAGGTAGTTGAGTCAAGAGAAAAAGAAGTCCAGATATTATGTGAACAGACTTGATGTTTAGGGATTGACTGGTGCCCTCTGCTGATTTCTGAGAAGACCTGTAAATTCTTGTAAAGTTAGGTGTTTCCTTTATATGCTGGCATTTGCCATCTCCATTTTGTCTTTAACATAAGTGACTTCATTTTTGTTTGCTTCTACAAATGTGAATGTTAATTTTAAAAAAAAAATTATATTTAATTTCAAATTTAGCCAAGAATTTCAGTCTTCTGATATTTAAAGAATATTTGGAGTTAGTGTATTTTTCATATACTTGGAGAGAATTTTGTTTTTTGTAAGTTGAGCCACTTGTGAATGAAAGGGAAACCGTTTCGGATATAAGGTAGTAACCACTCCATGAATTTATCCAATAGCAGCTGGACATTTTAAAGGATTAATGGGACTTCAAATTCAGTATTCAATCGATTTCAATTTCCTGTAATTATCCTGTCAACTTTATCTCTAGTGAATTCTGTGCCCCAAGCATCTTAAGTAAAGTGGCTAACATATGCGGTAGTTGGTAAGCAGATCATTGAGGGCGCAGGTCATTGAGGGCACAAGTCTAGCTCAGCTAAGGTTGTTTTCACTTTCCTTCCTTCCTTCCCTCTCTACCACCCTCTTTCCCTTCTTTTCTTTTCTCTTTTCCTACTTTTCTTTTCTCCTTTCTTAAATTTTTAAAAATTAAATTTGTGAACTAGAAGATTTCTAGCACATTTTATTAGAGGCTGTCATTACTTACACAGAAAACGACTGCCAAAATGGTGAAAGAGCACCATATAAAATGGCACAAGGAAATTTATTTGTTACTTTAGCAACTTCCACAGTTATCCGAAATCCACCTAAGACTGGTTAACTTTTTTTATATGACGAATAAAAAGATATCAAGTATTTGACTTTTAAATATTTTTAAAGGGTTCATGAGTTCTATCATAATCCATTGATTAGGATTGATCACAATCTTCTTGGTCAAGAAGGAATGGAAATATCCAGAGCAAATTGAAAATCTTGTTAACTCTTGTTGTTCAGTCACTAAGTTGTGTCTGACTCTTTGCGACCCCATGAACTGCAGCATGCCAGGCTTCCCTCTCCTTCACTAGCTCTTGGAGTTTGCTCAACATCTGTCACCCCCCTGCTCCTCCCACTCTCAATCTTTCCCAGCATCAGAATCTTCTGTTGTTAACTTTATGGCCTATTTTTAACTGTACTCATACATTTTAAATTAAATAGAACATGAGAACTTTGTAATACTGTTGTATGAGTGCACACACATACATATAAATACATATTTAAAACTGCTTGCTGCTGCTGCTGCTAAGTCGCTTCAGTCCTGTCCGACTCTGTGCAATCCCATAGATGGAAGCCCACTAGGCTCCCCTGTCCCTGGGATTCTCCAGGCAAGAACACTGGAGTGGGTTGCCATTTCCTCCTCCAATGCGTGAAAGTGAAGTCGCTCAGTAGTGTCCAACTCTTCACGACCCCAAGGACTGTAGCCCACCAAGCTCCTCAATCCATGATATTCTCCAAGCAAGAGTACTGGAGTGGGGTGCCAATGCCTTCTCCTAAAACTGCTTAGATAAAACCATTTGCAGAAAAGCACTACTAGATCCTAAGAAGCTTTAAAGTAGTAAAATATCAATTTCTCTAAAGCATTTGTCTCACTATCTATTAAAGTTGATCTTAAATATTTATCAATTTCTAAGAAAAGCTATGACAAACTTTGACAGCATATTAAAAAGCAGAGACAATTACTTAGCTGACAAAGGTCTGTCTAGTCAAAGCTATGTTTTTCCAGTGGTCATGTATGGATGTGAGAGTTGGACTATAAAGAAAGCTGAGCACCGAAGAACTGTTGCTTTTGAACTGTGGTGTTGGAGAAGACTCTTGAGAGTGAGTCCCTTGGCCTGCAAGGAGATCCATCCAGTCCATCCTAAAAGAGATCAGTCCTGAATATTCATTGGAAGGACTGATGCTGAAGATGACGCTCCAATACTTTGGCCACCTGATGTGAAGGGCTGACTCATTAGAAAAAACCCTGATGCTGGGAAAGATTGAAGGTAGGAGGAGAAGGGCATGACAGAAGATGAGATGGCTGGATGGCATCATTGACTGGAGGGACATGAGTTTGATCAAACTCTGGGAGTTGTTGATGGACAGGGAAGCCTGGTGTACTGCAATCCACGGTGTTGCAAAGAGTCAGATATGACTGAGCAACTGAACTGAACTGGACTTGATCTGTTGTGAACAATTAGTAATTTCTGAATTAAGATGCAGACTTTTTAGTTAAATGATCAAAGGGAAATAACAGAGGACTTTCCCCCCAGGCCTAACTACTTGGGTGTTCTTCTTCCTTAATTCCACTTTTCCTGGTATTCTCATGATGTTATAGATTTTGCTGATTGAATGAAGTCCATAGTTATATTTTATCTTCCCATTTGTGCT
Organism: Neotragus pygmaeus; assembly: GCA_006410875.1. Classification (NCBI taxonomy): domain Eukaryota; kingdom Metazoa; phylum Chordata; class Mammalia; order Artiodactyla; family Bovidae; genus Neotragus; species Neotragus pygmaeus. Next base: position 1,126,254 of record SJYV01025744.1, on the reverse strand, counting down.
GATGTAGAGTGTTTATATATATATAGCTCTATGTTTAATTTTTTCATATATGTTTCTCTGCTTTTGCATGATAGGATTTGGATGTTAGGAGATCGTATGATTTAGGTTTTTTGTTATAATCTGATCTCAGAAATCTTTAATTCAATTGGTGCTCAATTGATTTTCCCCCCAATTAAACTTAACATTGCTCTAGATTAATGTCATCATTTTCATCATCAGCATCATTATGTAACTAACATTTATGTGCTACTGTGCTCAGGAGTTGCACATGCATTATCTCATTTATTTATCACAGCATCCTGGTGAACTAAGCATTCAAGGATAAATACATCTGGCTGTGTTCCATTAAATAATCTGAAATGCCATATTTGTGGACTATCTGTGAATGGAGTGAAAACATTCAACTAAACTAACAAGATCATTGATGTTTTACTTTTTAAATTTATAATGTATTTTCATGTGGGCAAGTAAAATACACAATTTTAAAAATTGAAGTATGGCAGAAAGTGAAGAAGAACTAAAGAGCCTCTTGATGAAAGTGAAAGAGGAGAGTGAAGAAGTTGGCTTAAAACTCAATGTTCACAAAACTAAAATCATGGCATCTGGTCCCATCACTTCATGACAAATAGATGGGAAACAGTTTAAACAGTGGCTGACTTTATTTTGGGGGGCTCCAAAATCACTACAGATGGTGACTGCAGCCATGAAATTAAAAGATGCTTACACATTGGAAGGAAAGTTATGACCAACCTAGACAGCATATTAAAAAACAGAGTCATTACTTTGCCAACAAAGGTCTGTCTAGTTAAAGCTATGGTTTTTCCAGTAGTCATGTATGGATGTGAGAGTTGGACTGTAAAGAAAGCTGAGCACCAAAGAATTGATGCTTTTGAACTGTGGTGTTGGAGAAGACTCTTGAGAGTCCCTTGGACTGCAAGGAGATCCAACCAGTCCATCCTAAAGGAGATCAGTCCTGGGTGTTCATTAGAAGGATTGATGTTGAAGCTGAAACTCCAATACTTTGGCTGCCTGATATGAAGGGCTGACTCATTTGAAAAGACCCTGATGCTGGGAAAGATTGAAGGCAGGAGGAAAAGGGGATGACAGAGGATGAGATGTGTGGATGGCATCACTGACTCAATGGACATGAGTTTCGATAAACTCCAGGAGTTGGTGATGGACAGGGAGGCCTGCAGTGCTGCAGTCCATGGGGTAGCAAAGAGTCAGACACGACTGAGCAACTGAACTCAACCGATCTGAAAATCGAAGTATAGTTGACTTACAACATTGTGCCAGTCTGCTGCACTTTGTGCAGCAAAGTGACCTAGTTGTACACACATATGTATATGTTGTTTTTTAAGAATTCTTTTCCATTATGATTTATCCTAAAAGATTGGAAATAGTTCCCATACAGTAGGACCTGTAGTTTATCCATTTTAGATGTAATAGTTTGTATTTATCAACCTCAAATTCTCAGTCCATCCTTCTCCCTCCGTCCCTCCTCCTTGACAACCACTAGTCTGATCTCTATGTCTCTGAGCCTGTTTCTCTTTTGTAGATAGGTTATTTTGTGCTGTATTTTAGATTCCACATTAAGTGATACCATATGGTACTTTTCTTTGTCTGACTTACTTCTTTTAGTATGGCAATATCTAGTTGCATTCATGGCATTATTTCATTTTTTTTAATGGCTTAGGTGTTTTCCATTGTATAAGCATACCACATTTTCTTTATCTATTCATCTGTCAATAGACATTTAGGTTGCTTCCATGTCTTGGCTGTTGTGAATTGTGCTGTTGTAAACTATACAATCATTATGAAACCAGAAAGAATAACCAAGTTGTGTAATACAGTGGATTTTCATATTTCAGTATTTGACCATAAATCTTACCAAAGAAACATAATTTATAATAATTTAAATTAAATATTCATATTATTTATAATAATGTTGTAGAGTAATCTAGTAGACCCTGGAAATTCTAGGGTCCTGAATTTCTTAACAGGACTCTTTATTTTTGTATTGAAGTATAACTGGTGTACAATATTACTTAAGTTTCAAATGTACAATACAGCATAGTTTTTTTGGAATCTTAAAAGGTTATATTCTATTTTTAGTTATTACAAACTACTAGTTATATTCCCTGTAATGTATATATTCTTATTGTTTATTTATTTTATTGTTGCTGTTGTTCAGTTGCTAACTGGTGTCCAGCTCTTTTAGATCCCATGGACTACAGGACTCCAGGCTTCCTTGTCCTTCAATATCTCCTGGAATTTGCTCAAACTTATATCCATTGCATCCATAATACCAACCAACTATCTTATCCTCTGTCTCCCTTTCTCCTCCTGACCCCAGTCTTTCCCAGCATTAGGGTCTTTTCCATTGAGTAAGCTCCTTGCATCAGTGGCCAAAGTATTGGAGCTTCAGCTTTAGTAATAGTCCTTCCAAAGAATATTCAGAGTTGATTTCCTTCAGGGTTGACTGGTTTGATCTCCTTGCTGTCCAAAGGATTCTCAAGTGTNTAATACCAACCAACTATCTTATCCTCTGTCTCCCTTTCTCCTCCTGACCCCAGTCTTTCCCAGCATTAGGGTCTTTTCCATTGAGTAAGCTCCTTGCATCAGTGGCCAAAGTATTGGAGCTTCAGCTTTAGTAATAGTCCTTCCAAAGAATATTCAGAGTTGATTTCCTTCAGGGTTGACTGGTTTGATCTCCTTGAGGTCCAAAGGATTCTCAAGTGTAGAATTGGCTCTTGTGTTGTTGTAAGAGGATGTTTTCTATGATCCCTGGTAATGACTGATTCTTTCACTATCTTTAGAGTTTTTTAGTAATAACTTTATTTCATGAAAATACTTGATTTTATGAACATATTACATGTCATTAAAATCTGTAAATATGTAATTTTATAATATATATACTGTATTTAAGTACCATTTATTTTTGCCATATAATATTTAACTCTTATGATATTGTTAGATATTTAAGTAGTCAATTTTTTCTTCCTGTTATAAATAGTTCTTTTCTGAAATTTTTATCCACTAGTTTTTGAAAATTATTTCAATTTTCTTTGCTTACAGTATCAATACTGAAGTCCATATTTTACAATTCTTCAGGCCAAAAGAAAGAAAAGAATTTATGTATGACTCCTTTATTTCTTTCCTACCTTACTTCTGTTCTGTCATCAAGTCTTTTCAATTCTAACTGTAATCTACACCCAATACAACCTTTCTTTCTCTTCTAAGTCATTGTCTTCTCTTGTTTGTATAAATACAATAGGAATAGGCTATGACACTAATAAACCCTTGCCACTGTCCAATTATATCAACATGACAACTATTAAGTCTAAGTTAGATTGTATCATTCCTGTGCTCTTTTATTTAAAAAGGCAGAGGAGCAAAACCAGCTAAACAAAATAAGAATTAGGTTGGAAGAATCAGTACCTGACTTCAAAAATTACAATTTGCTTACAGTAATAAATTGTATTTTTATACTACTAGATAGCTATTGGAAAATGAAACAAATTCACCTATAATTGTGCCAGTTTAAAATATTGAAGAATAAATTCATTAAAAGTGTGAAAGCACTTTACATGCACACAATGTGTTATTGATGAAGGAACAGACACCTAAATCAATGAAACTGAATAAAGAGTTCAGAAATATATCCACACAATTTGATCACTTATTTTTTGACAAAAACACATAAGAAATTTAGTGAAGATAGTCTTTTAAACAAATTGCTAATCCACGTGCAAAAATATGAATCTCAGTCTGAGCCTCAAATCTGTATAAAAGTTAAATCAAAATTAATAATATGTCTAAATTTAAAGTGTAAAACTTTAAAAAAATTAGAAAAAAAGTAGACAAAAATCTTCCTGACCTGGATGTAGGGGAAGTGTTCTTAGAAAACAAAAGCATGATTCATCAACAAAAAAATGCATAAACTGAATTTCATCAAAATTAAAAACTCTTTTAACTAGGAGGTGTTCTGTTACCTCACTAAGTTTACTTAATAGTTCCCATAGTTTTTCATAGATTCCTTCAGATTTTCTGTGTAATCAGTCATGCTGTCTGTGCATGACGATGTTGTACGTAATTATTTTTTTCTCTCATTACCATGTGTAGGATCTCCTGAATAATGTTGAACAGATGTAGTGAGAGTGGGCATCCTTGTCTGTTTTTTTTTTCAGTTTTAGTAATAACATATTTAATATTCCATAAATAAGTATAATGGCAGTTATAGAGTTTTTTCTTTTGCTTAGTTTTGGTAGACAACCTTTCTCAAGTTGAAATAGTTTTATTTCACAGTGTTCTGAGAACTTATGAATTTACGTATTGAATTTTGTCAAATTATTTTCCTGCATAAATTGTAATATTTTCTTTTATTCCATTCAATGGTGAATTAAATTGGTAAGCTATTTGACTGTTAAATTATTCTTGCATTTTGGGAATAAATGCTATTTCAGCATGATGTGTTATACTTTTTACATATTTCTGGCTTTGATTTGCCAATATTTGCAAATATTTTTTTGCATTTCATTCATTGACAGATATTGTTTAGTGATTTTTTTGGGTATTTTTTTAATCAAGATTTGTTTAACTTTCATTAGCCTCAGAGTTGAGAAACGTTTCCTTTTCTTTTATTTACTGAAAGAACGCATAAAGTTGGTGATATATTATCTTTAAATTTGTGATAAAATTCATCAAATAAAACATTTGGGCTTGGAGTTTTTGTGAAGAGGTTTTTCAAAAATTCAATTTTTAATAGCTACATAATTAATCATATTCTGCATGTTTTCATGTGTCAGCTTTGGTAAATTGCATTTTGCAAGATAAGTATATACTTTTATCTAAATTTTCAAGTTTGTTGCATAAAGATATGCAGAATAGTTTTCTATTTTCCCTTGATAACTTAATTTTATCATCAAAAATGAGGCAAACACATAATAAAATGGAAATTATAGGTCAACATCTGTGAATTCAAAAATCTTACAACATTTATTAGCAAATTAATTTCATAATCTGTTAAAAATGTATTAATACATAGCTGTGCAAAATCCAGGAGGGAAATGTGTTTGGCATAAGTAAATCAGTGCATGCAATCCACATTTTAATAGCTTGCATGAGAAAATATATATTATCAAATCATAGAAGAAGCAGGGATTTAAAAATAAAACATAGCATTCACTTATGATAGAAGATAAAATTAAAAAATAAAACAGCCCATTTATGATAGAAGAAATCTAGAAATGGAAATGCACTTTAACCTGAGAAAAATGGTTCTGTAAAAGTATTCACAATAACTCAAACTTGATGATGAAGCTTTGAATATTTTTTGAGATCTTCAAAAAGATAAAGGTGATTGGTAAAACCTCTTTTATGCATCATTGAAACAGAAGACCTAACTAGTACATTAAGTCAAGAAAAACAAAATATATTAAAATTGTAAAGAGATAACTAAAATATTTGTTGTTTTAGACTATGCAATTTTGTACCTAGACAACACAAAATTATCTGCTTATATAGANAGCAGACAATAATCAAGCCAGTAATCTTGCTCTCAAGTAAAAATGGGTACTGAAGATTGGATTTTTGAAGGTACAAAATTGATAACAAATACCAAAAAGCAAAGATTAAAAATCTGGAGTAGAGGTTGGATTTTCAAAAATACAATATTAAAGAAAAGAAGAAGAAGAAGAATTAAAAAAAAAACAAAACAGCACAAGAATTATTTAAAAATATATCTATATGTGAAGTTTGCTTTAAAAATAGGGTCTTTTTTTGAAAAGTAATAGTAGGTTATAAAAATGAAAAAGGAGAAATAGAGGACTTAAAATTTTTTTAAAGTTAAAAAGAAGAAAAAGAAAAGAGAAAAAAAGAATGATCGTAAAAATAGTAAAGATTTATCTAGGACTTTCTCTGGTGGTGTTGTGGGCAGTGTGGGGTCAGTTCATTTTCAGCTGGTTCCTTGGTCTCGCTTATATTTCTCAAGATCTATAGGCCCTTCCTATGTAGTCGATACTAACTCCAGGGTTTTAATCTATTGCACCTGTCACTTCCANCTTTCTCTGGTGGTGGTGTGGGCAGTGTGGGGTCAGTTCATTTTCAGCTGGTTCCTTGGTCTCGCTTATATTTCTCAAGATCTATAGGCCCTTCCTATGTAGTCGATACTAACTCCAGGGTTTTAATCTATTGCACCTGTCACTTCCAAGGCGGTTCCCTCTGTTTTAGCTTCTTCTGTTTGTTGGTCTCTTCAGTGTCTGATTTCTGCCCTGACACAAGGCGGGTGGAGGTGGACACTTTTTTTAGGCTCATTCAGTAGCGCTGTAGGGAGGGAGGGACACTGCAAACAAATAACACTGGCGTGTGCTCGCAGTGTCTCAGCCACACTGGGCCTGCCCCCGCTCAAGGTGCACAGAGCTCAGGCTCTAGGTTGTTCCACTGGGAACCGTCTGAGGCCAGCCCGGGGCTGCATGCACCTCCCAGGTCTAAGCCGCTCAGGTTCAGGCACTTAGGTAGTCCTCAGAGGTGCAGACTCCGTTGGGCCTGCGTTTTATGCCCTTCCCAGGTCCGCATAGTTCAGGTGTTTGGCAAGTGCGATCGCTGCAACTTATCACCTCTCCCATCCCTGCTGCTCAGTTTTCTGGGTGTACAACTGGCACACCTTCTCAGGCAGGTGATGACAGTCCAGAACCAAAAGAAGTCTTAGTCAGCAAAGAAGCCTGCTTGCAGTTTGGTAGGTAATGTCTCTCTGGGGCTGTGATTGCCCCCTTCTGGCCCTTCTGGCTCTGGCTGCCTGTCACCAGAGGGGGATGGTCTGCAGCCGGCTAATTCTGTTCCGTCCTTTGTTCTGTGCACAGGCCTGGCAGTGTCTTATGTTAGAGCTTTTCGTGTGGTAGCTATCCAACAGTCTGGTTTGCTAGCCCAAGTTAGTTCGCTCTGGTTACCCTCGGGGCATTCAGGCCCTATCCTTAAACAGCAATGTAGCCCACACCTCCCTGCCCAGCCCCCTCTTGCTAGTGGCAGATGCAGGTGTCTGTGCTGCTTCTCCACTGGGGGAGTTACTGTTGGACTCGTAATCTGTGGGTTTTAATTCTTTATTTATTTTCCCTCCCTGTTATGTTTTCCTCTGTGCCTCCAAGACTCACCACAGACTCGGCAGTGAGAGTGTTTCCTGGTGTTTTGAAACTTCTCCTTTTTAAGACTCCCTTCCCGGGATGGAGCTCCTTCCCTACCTCTTTTGTCTCTTTTGTGTCTTTTATATTTTTTCCTACCTCTTTTCGAAGACAATGAGCTGCTTTTCTGGGTGCCTGATGTCCTCTGCTGGCATTCAGAAGCTGTTTTGTGGAATTTACTCAGCGTTTAAATGTTCTTTTGATGAATTTGTGGGGGAGAAAGTGGTCTCCCCATCCTATTCCTCTGCCATCTTAGGACCTCCCCCATAATCTAGCATTTTATACAAAAGTAATTATGTATAAAGTAGCAAGAATATTTTCATATATGGGAATTCTCAAAATATTTATCATTTGTATATCTTTTTTTTATAAATAAAAGAGCGGAGAGACCAACAAAGAAGAAATAATAAGATCCATGAAATAATAGTTCCAATTCATGAAAACTATAATCCCCCAGTGAAGTGTAGTGAAAATTGCTCAGTCATATCTGAATCTTTATGACCCCATGGACTATATAATCCATGGAATTCTCCAGGTCAGAATACTGAAGTGGGTGGCATTTCCCTTTGCCAGGGTATCTCCCCAACCCAGCAATCGAACCCAGGTCTCCCACATTGCAAGCAGATTCTTTACCAGCTGAGTCCCGAGGGAAGCCTGCCCTAGGATGATGGAGAAATATCAGGGTAAGAACTATGATTCAGATGTATAAAGCAGATCCAGAATGTCCAGAGGATTTATCTCCAAGAAGAGGCAATTGATAGGACCCATGAGGTATTTGAACATGTTGAGAAAGATTTTAGACAACTTGGTGAAATCTTGGAGCTGAATTAGTGGGAAAGAGAACATAAAAAGGTTAAAAGAAAAAAAAAATTGCATTCAGTGTAAAAATTGTGCCCCCCGCCCCACAAATAATCTCTATCCAGTACTTAGTCCATCTAGGAATAATGTTCACATAGTCTTAATAAAGGAGAAAAGGAGAGATATACTCATTTGAATGCAAAGTTCCAAAGAATAGCAAGGAGAGATAAGAAAGCCTTCCTCAGTGATCAATGCGAAGATATGCAAAAAATAGAATGGGAAAGACTAGAGATCTCTTCAAAAAAAAATTAGAGATAATAAGGGAGCATTTGATGCTAAGATGGGCACAATAAAGGACAGAAATGGTATGGACCTAACAGAAGAAAAAGATATTAAGAAGAGGCAGCAAGAATACCCAGAAGAACTATACAAAAAAGATCTCCATGACCCAGATAATCATGATGGTATGATCACTCACCTAGAGTCAAACATCCTGGAATGCAAAGTCAAGTGGGCCTTAGAAAGCATTACTATCAACAAAGCTAGTGGAGGTGATGGAATTTCAGTTGAACTATTTCAAATCTTAAAAGATGATGCTGTGAAAGTGCTGACTAAATATGCCAGCAAATTTGGAAAACTCATCAGTGGCCACAGGACTGGAAAAGGTCAATCTTCATTCCAATCCCAAAGAAAGGCAATGCCAAAAAATGCTCAAACTACCGCACAGTTGCACTCATCTCACACGCTAGCAAAGTAAAGCTCAATATTCTCCAAACCAGGCTTCAACAGTACATGAACTGTGAAATTCCAGATGTTCAAGCTGGATTATTTAAAAGGCAGAGGAACCAGAGATCAATTTCCCAACATCCGTTGGATCATCAAAAAAGCGAGAGAGTTTCGGAAAACATCTATTTCTGCATCATTGACTATGCCAAACCTTTGACCATGTGTATCACAACAAGCTGAAAAATTCTTAAAGAGATGGGAATACCAGACCACCTGACCTGCCTCCTGACAAATCTGTATGCAGGTCAAGAAACAACAGTTAGAATTGGACATGGAACATACTGTTTCCAAATAGGGAAAGGAATATGTCAAGGCTGAATATTGTCACCCTGCTTATTTAACTTACATGCAGAGTACATCATGAGAAACACTGGACTGGATGAAGCACAAGCTGAATCAAGATTGCCAGGAGAAGTATCAAAAACCTCAGATATGCAGATGACACCACCCTTATAGCAGAAAGTAAAGAACTAAAGAGCCTCTTGATGACGATGAAAGAGAAGAGTGAAAAAGTTGGCTTAATGCTCAATGTTCAGAAAACTAAGATCATAGCATCTGATTCCATCACTTCATGGAAACTAGATGGGGAAACAATGGAAACAGTGACTGACTTTATTTTCTTTGGCTCCAAAATCACTGCAGATAGTGACTGAAGACATGAAATTAAAAGACTCTTGCTTCTTGAAAGAAAAGTTGCAACCAACCTAGACAGCATATTCAAAAGCTTTGCATTTCAAAATTACTTTGTCAACAAAGGTCCATCTAGCCAAGGCTATGGCTTTTCCAGTAGTCATGTATAGCTATGAGAGTTGGACTATAAAGAAAATTGAGTGCTGAAGAATTGCTTTTGAACTTTGGAGAAGACTCTTGAGACTCCCTTGGACTGCAAGGAGATCCAACCAGTCCATCCTAAAGAAAATCAGTCCTGAATATTCATTGTAAGGACTGATGCTGAAGCAGAAACTCCAATACATTGGCCACCTGATGCAAAGAACTGACTCACTTAAAAAGACCCTGATGCTGGGAAAGATTGAAGGTGAGAGAAGCGGATGACAGAGCATGAGATGGTTGGTGGCATCACCGACCCAATGGACTTGAGTTTGAGTAAGCTCCAGGTGTTGGTGATGGACAGGGGAAGACATTTATCTGCAGTGCACAGGGTGGCAAAGATTCAGACACGACTGAGCAATTGAACTGAACTGTGTCCTATTAATCCTAAACATTTAATATTGACCTAATAATACTATGATATAAAAGCATTGAGAGAATGAACTATCCAGATACATTTCAGATATAAAAATAATTTGGGATATGAGCAATTTGCTTGTCATGTTTGACCAATGACTAAATGCTCACCTTCCATATTGGGAAATCAATTAATAATTATTGCAACTAAAATAATTTAACAATTAGATATCATTAATTAAATCAAAGAGTTGAGGGTTTTTGCCCCTGGGGAATGAAAACAAAGAAAGGGGTTATAAGGATCTTTATTTTGCAGTAAGTCTTATGGAAGTATTTAACATTTTAAGCTACATGAAACAATCTTTTTTGCTGAAATCAGTAACTAACTTAAATCTACACAATGAAGTGTTTGATCACTAAAATTATAAGTTTTGTATAGGGGAAAACTGTGGTGAAATCTTTTCTGTCCAAATAACACATACAAAACAAAACAGACTCAGTGAAATTCAATTACAAAATAAACAGTTTGTTCCACAAAATTACTGTGTCTTACACTGGCTGCTAAGTTGTATTGACCCCATTATACAGGGTGTCTTACCAAGCAGCCATATGTTCTTGAATAATTAATTATTGCTTACTATAGTGATATATCATTAGCATAAGATAATGGCATTTTCAGATAGCCAAAGTATCCTTAGGCAGACAGAGTCTTTGGCAAATAAACACTGCATTTATGTAGACTCCAGTACAAAATAGAATCTGAATATTTTTAGAGGAACCTACAGATCTTAAAAATTGGATAGCAGATTCTTTTGTTTCAGTCTGAAGTATCAGTTTGTTAATGACACACCCCATAGTCAGATTTTTCTATTCATGAATTTATTGGCTGAAATAGTTACTGACACGACAAATTTATTAACCTACAATGAGGAATGCCAACACTGAGGCACAGATGGTCTCCTCCAACAAGTGACAATTTGAAGCATCAGATTTATCATGAAACAAATGAAACTGTTTAGGGCCATGGTGTTCTGCCCTCTGAAGGAAAGAGCAATAGAAATAGTAGTAGCTAATAGCAAAAGTAGCTTTTTATTTTAGTCACATTTTAGGAAATCTTTGATAAGGATTTTTTAAAGACTTTTAAAAATGTCATATGAAGAATTCTGTTTCTTTACTCAACTACAAACTGAAGCAGTTGCCTTGGTTTGATAACATTAAAATTTTTTTTTAATTTGCAGAAATTTAGCAATGTGTGTGTGTGTGTGTGTGTGTTAAAAGAAAGCTAATTTCTAAATAGTCATCTAAGAAAACACCAGCAGGAAAGTGCCAGTTGCACCTGTGGGAAATAGCAAAAAGAGCATTGTGAGTATTGTGTCCTGTAGGGTTTGGTGGTTGGTGGTAAAGATCAATTATATTCTTCACAAGTAAATCCCAGAGAGGATGGAAGATGGCAAATGCAAATAATGTGTTAGTGTCATTAAATACATATCACCTATCAAGTTAGTAGCACCAACCGTAGAGTTGGCAGCACAAGCTATGATCCAGTTGTGGTACACAACTGAAAGCTCTTGTTATGTAAGATGTTATGGAAAAACCCTGAGCAAACTCTTTGGCCAACCCAATAAAATAAAAGTTTGAACCTCCGTACAACAACTGTTGTGCAAGTGATCACAACTAGCATAAGTGAAATTGTGCCAAAACTGAGTGCCTTCGTAATCCATTCTTTAGTCCTTTCTGTTGCCCATATTAATTGCCAGAAATCTGTTCCAGAAAGTTTGCAGAAATGGCAAACTTCCAGCTCAAAAGTATTTTCAAAAATAGCTTAAGAGATGTTAGGTTTTAGTGTCATTAAGATATCAGTTACAGTTCCAGTGGACTGGGCCCTATGCTCTTTCTTACAAGGCTTTGATTTTCTATGCAATGCTTGATTCCAAATCTCACTCTACCTTGGTGAAGTAATTCAAAAAAGAATTTGAAAGGAAAATAGTCTTGTATATCAAACATAGAAATGAGTCCCAACTAAGTATAAAGGCAAAAATCTACAGTTTGCTTTCACAGGTATATGGTGTGTGCTGATGGCTTCCATGGGGGAAAAAAAAAAAGTGGTTGAAATCCCATGTGGTAGAAACACTGTACACATAGTTTAAATGGAATAATTGCTATTATTTAATGGATATCTTCTATCTATCTATCTATCTATCTATCTACCTATCTATCTATCTACCACCTATCTATCTACCACCTATCTACCTACCACCTATCTTTTATCTATCTACCACCTATCTATCTATCTACCGCCTATCCATCTATCTACCACCTATCTTTTATCTATCTATCTACCACCTATCTATCTATCCATCTACTGCCTATCTATCTATCTACCACCTATCTATCTTTTATCTATCTACCTACCACCTATCTATCTACCACCTATCTATCATCTATCTACCACCTATCTATCATCTATCTATCTACCACCTATCAATCAATCTATCTACCACCTATCTATCTAACTATCTACCATCTATCTACCTATCTATCTACCATCTATCTACCACCTGTCTATCTATCTATCTATCTATCATATATCTCCATCTCCCTGATCTTTAAAACACCACTTGGTTAGGGTATTGTGTCCATTTTGAAGATAGAGTCATGAAATGAAGAATTCATGCTTTAAAAATATCCTTGTGACAGCTTTGAAATTAGAAGGAAAAAGAAAGTGAGAGCTGGAAGAAGCCTCTGACTGTAGCCAGATGAAACAAGCTGGGGAGAGACAAGCAGGGAGTAGGGAGAGTGGATAGATCATGCACACTTTAGAGAGAGTAATACATTTGGAATATTTACAATATATTTTTTATATGTTGCATAAAATCTTTTTTTTTTTTTAAGTTTAAAGATTTCTGCTCTCATGACTCAGAATCTCTACTGCTTTTTTTCCCTGAGCACTGCAGATACTAGGAATTCCTTCAAAACACAAATGGTAGAAATATCCAAAAGAGACTGGTTGGTGGTGAAAGTGAAGTCACTCGGTTGTGTCCGACTCTTGGCGACCCCATGGACTGTAGCCTACAATTCTCCTCCATCCATGGGATTTTTTCTTTTATGAAATCTGCTGCTTATAAGTCACCTTGCTTAATAACATTCTGTTTTCCCGTATGCTTGTGTGCTAAGTTGTATCTGACTCTTTGCCCCTCAGGCCCCTCAGTCTAAGGGATTCTTTAGGCAAGAACACTGGAGTGGGTTGCCATGCCCTCCTCCAGGGGATCTTCCTGATCCAGGGATCAAACCCATGTCTCTTACATCTCCTGCATTGGAAGGCAGGTTCTTTGCCTCTAGGGCCACCAGGGGAGCCCATTTTCCTTTACACGCTAAGATACATTTACAAAAGGTATATATCTTTAAACAGGTCCCCCATTGATTGTACCCATCCTTTTCTGCTGAGGCTATAATAAATTTCAATTATATTTGGCAACTTAATAGAAATTTAAATAAGAGCTATTTTTTAAAGTTGAATTACAAGTGAAGAAAAATAAACTGACAATGTATTATGTACTTAATTTGATCAGTTTCAATATCTTATTCAACCATGAAATCATTACCAGTAGAAAAATAATAAGCATTTCCATCAACCACAAGAGTTTCCTTGTGCCTCTTTATGATCCATCCCTCCCAACACCCCCATCTTCAAATAATCAGTAAACTGTTACCAGTTATAGTTCAGTTTGAGTTTTCTAGAACTTGATGTTAATATACATACTATTTTTTTTTTTTTAGTGTGTCCTGGACTCTTTTCTTCAACACAATGATTTTGAGGGTTTTTTATGTTGTTATATATAACATTAGTTAATTTTAAAGTCTAGAAGTATTCCGTTAAGCAAGTATATCCCAAATGTTTATTCACTTATCTGTTGATGAGCAAGAAATTGTTTCCAGTTGGGGGTTATTGCAAATCAGTGAATGAATATTCCTATATAAGTCTCTGCAGACATATATTTTCAATTACTTGTGGATAATAAAATTTCAGTGAACTCACAGACAAGTTTTTGTACAGACATGTATTTCAATTCTGTGTGGTCAATACAGAGAAATAATATGGCTAAGTCACATGACAAGTGAATGTTTAATTTTGTTAAGAAACTGTCAAGCTGTCTTCCAAGCTGATTATACCATTTCACATTCTTTTCAGCATTGTGTGAAAGTTCCAGTTGCTCCACATGTTCTCTAACAGTTAGTGTGGTATAATTAATTTTTTGATCCATGCTCATGGCTATGTAATGGTATCTTATTTTAGTTATAATTTGCATTTCTCTGGGGGCATAACAATGTTGAATATCTTTTTCATGTACTTATTGGGCTTTCGCATATAACCTTTTAGGTTAATTTTTATTGGATTTTGTTTGTTTACTTCTTGTTGGATTATAAGAGTTTTTCATATTCTCTGGATATAAAACTTTTGTATAATATGTGTTTAAAATGTTTTCTCACAGTCTCTGGTCAAGCTTTTCATTGTTTTTAAATGACATTTTTCAAAAAGCATAGTCTGTTTTATCGATGAGGTACAGTTACTGATTTTTTTCTTTCTTGACTTCATCTTTCTACGTTCTGTTTAAGAAAACTTTGACCTTGCCTTTCTTCCAGATTTTATTTTTTCTGATCTTATATTTAGATCTCTCATCCATTTTGAGTTAAATTAGTGTTTGATGTGAGGTCAATGTTCACTTTTATCCATAGAGATATCCAGTTATTTCTATAACCTTGCAAAGTCTTCCAAAACATTGAATTGCCTTGTCAACTCTGTGAAAAATCAATTGACCATAACATACAGGTCTATATCTGGACTACTCTGTTCTATTGAGCAAAATTTCTATGTTTCTTGCTTGTCTTGTTTTTGAAATATGACATCGTCTTAATTAGCTTTATAGTAACACTTAAAATCAAGTAAGTTCGTTCTCAAAATGGTATTCTTTTTTAAAGAAAATAACTTTGGTTAATTTAGGTCTTTGCATTTCCAAACAAATTTCAGAATCAATTTGTCAAATTGTAACAAAAACAAAAACGATTTGGAATTGCTTTGAATCTATAGACCAACTGTCATCCTGAATCTTCAAATTCAGGAATCTTGTTTATTTTCCCATTTATTTAAGTCTCTTTTAATTTCCCTCAGCATTTTTTTTTTTTTGGTGTGTGTTCAGTGTAGATATATTGAACGTGAACATATCTTACCAGATATTTCATGATTTTTGGTGACATTGTAAATGGGGATTAATGAGATTTAAAATTTTTATTTCCAATAGTTTTAAATCAAAAGAATAAAATTAATTTAGGAATTAATTTTATGTTATAAATCTTTACTAATAAAAGTATATTGATTTTTAGCAGCTGTTTTGTTCTTTTACTGGTATTATATCATCTAATACTAATCCTGAAAGATGATGCTATGAAAGTGCTGCACTCAGCATGCCAGCAAATTTGGAAAACTCAGCAGTAGCCACAGGACTGGAAAAGGTCAGTTTTCATTCCAATCCCAAAGAAAAGCAATGCCAAAGAATGCTCAAACTACTGCACAATGGCACTCNGCTGGAATCAAGATTGCCGGGAGAAATATCAATAACCTCAGATATGCGGATGACACCACCCTTATGGCAGAAAGTGAAAAGGAACTAAAAAGCCTTCTGTTGCTTGGGGCTGGTGCACTGGGATGACCCAGAGGGATGGTACAGGGAGGGAGGGGGTTCAGGATAGGGAACACATGTATACCTGTGGTGGATTCATGTTGATGTATAGCAAAACCAATACAATATTGTAAAGTAATTAACCTCCAATTAAAATAAATAAATTTATATTAAAAAATAAATTTTATAGCTAGAAATTTTCCTAATAGCCCATTCCAATAAAAATGGTTTTTTTTCTTTTTTTAAGCCTTCTGTTGAAAGTGAAAGAGGAGAGTGAAAAAGTTGGCTTTAAGCTCACCATTCAGAAAAGGGAGATCATGGCATCTGGTCCCATCACTTCATGGGAAATAAATGGGGAAGCAGGGGAAACAGTGGAAACAGTGTCAGACTTTATTTTGGGGGGCTCCAAAATCACTGCAGATGGTGACTGCAGCTGTGAAATTAAAAGACGCTTACTCCTTGGAAGGAAAGTTATGACCAACCTAGACAACATATTAAAAAGCAGAGACATTACTTTGCCAACAAAGGTCCGTCTAGTCATGGCTTTGGCTTTTCCAGTGGTCATGTGTGGATGTGAGATTTGGACTACGAAGAAAGCAAGCACCAAAGAATTGATGCTTTTGAACTCTGGTGTTGGAGAAGACTCTTGAGAGTCCCTTGGACTGCAAGGATATCCAACTAGTCCATTCTTAAGGAGATCAGTTCTGGGTGTTCTTTGGAAGGAGAACACCTAAAGCTGAAACTCCAGTACATTGGCCACCTCATGCGAAGAGGTGACTCATTGGAAAAGACTCTGATGCTGGGAGGGATTGGGGGCAGGAGGAGAAGGGGACGACAGAGGATGAGATGGCTGGATGGTGTCACCGACTCTATGGACGTGAGTTTGAGCAAACTCTGGGAGTTGGTAATGGACAGGGAGGCCTGGTATGCTGCAATTCATGGGGCTGCAAAGAGTCAGACACGACTAAGAGACTGAACTGAACTGGCATCATAAAATGAGTTGAGCAATGAAATATTCTCCTTTAATTTCTAGTAATTTTTCTACTCTATTATATCACTCTTATTATACAACAAGTGAGCTGTTATTTAATTGCTCTTAGATAAGCCCCTTTATAAGAGAGCTATCTGAAAAAAGTTATCTGAAATCACGGTCTCCAATATTTTCCTTCCATCTTTTGATCCTATTCAGATCTGCCTTTGCCCTCTTCATTGTACCAAATTGTTTCTTATTGAAGTCATCAAAGTCTATTTCTTAGTCATTACATTGTTAATTTTTAGTCATTTTTCAATCTTCATCCTATTGACCTAAAGTAACATTATAAACAATTGATCCCTGTTTCTTTTTTTTTTTTTATTTCTGTGGTATCACTTGCAATGTCTTCTCTTTAATTTTTGACTTTGAGTTCTCTCCCTTTTTTCTTTTTTTAAAATATAAATTTATTTTAATTGGAGGTTAATTACTTTATAATATTGTATTGGTTTTGCCATACATCAACTGAATCTGCCACAGGTATACATATGTTTCCCATCCTGAACCCCGTCTCTCCTCCCTCCCCATACCATCCCTCTGGGTCATCTCAGTACACCAGCCCCAAGCATCTTGTATCATGCTTCAAACCTGGACTGGCGATTCATTTCATATATGATATTATACATGTTTCAGTGCCATTCTCCCAAATCATTCCATGCTCTCTCTCTCCCACAGAGTCCAAAAGACTGTTCTATACATCTGTGTCTCTTTTGCTGTCTCACATACAGGGTTATCATTACCATCTTTCTAAATTCCATATGTATGCGTTAATATAGTTTAAAGCTGTTCTTCACCAAGTTAGCAAGACAGTAGGCTAAACAGGTTTTTCTCCAACTTCTCTTGTGGTTTTTTATGTTTTCTTTGTTGATTACTCCTTAGCTCTTTCTCTCTTCTGTAATTTGGGGTATGCTGGGCATTTCCTAGTCTTAATCTACCCTGCATTCTCCTAGTCCAAGTGATCACATTTAAAATCTCAAGTCTTTACATCCCAAGAATATGCAGATGACTTTCAAATCTTTATCTCTGTCCTAGACCACTTTCCTGAACTTTACACTCATATTCTACTGAAATTCTCCACTTTGATACTTAAGAAATCTCAGCAATATTTTTTTTTATCAGACACCCCTTTTATTTGATTGCATCCTGTCTTGGGAAGGCAGCAAAAGGAGGAAAAAAAGAAGCAAAGACTATGACAAATGGAAAACATATATCATGATGTTAGATTTAAACCTAACCATATTAATAAATTAAATTAAATGTATATAGTCTAAATATGGAGAAGGCAATTCCATGGGGTCACTAGGAGTCAGACACGACTGAGCAGGTTCACTTTCACTTTTCCCTTTCATGCATTGGAGAAGGAAATGGCAACCCACTCCAGTGTTCTTGCCTGGAGAATCTCAGGGACGGGGCAGCCTCATGGGCTGCCATCTATGGGGTCACACAGAGTCAGACACGACTGAAGTGACTTAGCAGCAGCAGCAGTCTAAATATACGAATTAAAGGCAAAGATTTTCAGACTGGGCAAAAATGCAATAACTATCTCCTGCCTGTGGAAATGGTCTTTAAATATTAGTGCACAAATAAGTTAAAAATAAAAGGATGCAAAACAATATACTATCCTAATACTGATGAAAACAAACCAAAGAACCTATATTCATATCAGACAAACTAGATTTCAGTCAAAGATATTCCCTGAGACTTTCACATTGACAAAAGGCTCAATTTATGAAGGTCCTCCTCCTGCTGCTGCTGCTGCTGCTGCTGCTAAGTTGCTTTAGTCATGTCCGACTCTGTGCAACCCAATAGACGGCAGCCCACCAGGCTCCACTGTCCCTGGGATTTTCCAGCCAAGAACACCGGAGTAGGGTGCCATTGCCTTCTCCGATGTATCAAATAGCAAAACTCCAAAATAGATAAAACACAAAAAAGAGAAGATTTCTTGGAAATTTCACTGTTTCTCTTTCTTAATAACTGATGGAAGGACTGGAGAGAAAATCATGTGAGGGTATAAAAGACTTGAACAAGACAACCAATTTGAGGTAATTGATATGTGTAGGATGCACTGTGCAACACCAGCAAAATTAACACTTTAATTTCAAAAGTACATTAACATTTACAAATGTGGACTATATTTGAAACCATAAGGTAAGTCTCAATCAATATGCAAGAATTTAAGTCATAGGATATATATTTTCTGACTACAGTGAAGTTAACTTAGAAATCAATAAAGGAAAAGTATCTGGAAAGTAGTCAAGTATTTGGAAAGTAAAGAACACACACCTCTAAATAACCCATTAGTCAAAAAAGATATAAAAGAGAAAATTGGAAAGATTTTGGAGATCAGTGATAATGAGAGCATAGTATGCAAAATTTATGGGATGGTGCTAAAGATGTACTTGGAAATTTATAGCAGCAAATGTCTATGTTAAAAATAGGAAGGATCTCAGTTTCAAATTTAAGAAACTATAAGATGATGAAAAATTAAGTAATAAATAAGGACAAAAAAAAATATCAGATTGAAAATTAATAAAATAGCAGAACAATAGAGAAACTTTAAAAAATCTGGTATTTTGAGATCAGTGAAGTTGATAAACCTCTGAATTAATAGAATGAACAAGAAAAATAAAGAAGACACAGATTACTAATATTAGGAATGAAATAGATGACATCACTGTAGATATTAAAGACAATTATTAGATTTTTGAATAAATTTCTATCAATAAATTGACTGAAAATAAACTGCCAATCATTGACTACTTGAGTAAGAAGGAGAAAGTTCTTAAAAGGGATAAATTAATAAAGCTTTTGAACTGTGGTGTTGGAGAAAACTCTTGAGAGTCCCTTGGACTGCAACATCAAACCAGTCAATCCTAAAGGAAATCAACCCTGAATATTCATTGGAAGGACTGATGCTAAAGCTGAAGTTCTGATATTTTGGCCACCTGATGCAAAGAACGGACTCATTTGAAAAGACCCTGAGGTTGGGAAAGATTGAAGGTGGGAAGAGAAGGGGACGACAGAGGATGAGATGGTTGAATGGCATCATCAACTCGATGGACATGAGTTTGAGCAAGCTCTGGGAGTTGGAGATGAACAGGGAAGCCTGGCGTGCTGCAGTCCATGGGTGACAAAGATACAGACAGGACTGAACAACTGAACTAAACTTATTAAAGCTTATTCAAGAAGAAATAAATGAATAACTAGGCCAATATCCATGAAATACATTGAATTTGTAGTTAAATATTTTCTTCTGAAGAAAACTGCAGGCTCATATGGTTTTCCTGGTGAATTCTGATAAATATTTATGAAAAACAATGTCACTTCTCCAGAAAGTCTTCCAGAAAATGGAAACTGTAAGAAAACTTCCCTGATCATTCTATACAGACAACAATAATCTGCTATCAAAACTACACAAAGATATTACATTAAAAACTATATCACTCATGAACACACAGAAAAATTCTGGACAAAATTCTAGAAAATTAAACTCAATTATACATTGAAAGACTAATGTATCATCACTAAATATTGTTTATCCCAGGAATGAAATTGGTATGTTTCAAAATATCCATTCTTTCACTAACTGTGAGTCTAAAACATTCCCACATATACCAGAGTTTATCTTTGAGCTTACTTTTTCATTTTTTTGTTTGTCAATATTGTGTAAATACCACACTTTCTTATGACTTTAAGAATATATGTAATTTATTACATAAATTAACATCTGGGAGGACAGGTAGCTTTTCATCTCTTATTTATAAAGTTGACTTAGTTTCCACAGAACTTTATAAATCCATGAAATTTTTGGAGTAATATTTTTAAGTTACTCAAAAAATATCCAACTGGAATTTTAATGGATTTTTTTATATCATCCCTCCCAGACTTTGGATGTCTCTTCATTTATTCAGATAAACAGCTATGTCCTCACTATGGACTCAATGTGTCAACTCCCCTACCCTAACTCATAAGTTGAAGCTGCCCTAACCCCCTAATGTAATGTTTTTGGAGGCCAGGCCTTAAGTAAAGTGATGAGGTTGAGGTTCCATGATAGGATTAGTGTCTTTACAAGAACAGGAAGAGAGACCAGAGCTTTCTCTCTGCCACATGAGAATACAGCGAGGAGGCAGTCATTTGTAAGCCAGGAAGTGGGCCCTCACTAGGATCAAATCTGCCAGCACTTGGTCTTGGACATCCTAGCTACCAGAACTGTGAGAAATGAGTGTATTTTTTTTTTAACTACCAGTCAATGATATTTTGTTACAGTACCTGGAGCTGACTAATAATTATTATAATTTTGTTGTTTCTTCTACCGAGGAAAGATTCTTGCTTTGACTAATTCTTATATATTGCTGTTATAAATGGCACCTTATTTTTGCCTTATTTTATTGAGTCATTGCTGATGTAAGAAATGCTTTTAATATTGTAGGTTGAATTTGTAATTGTTAAACATGCATAACTTTTTGTAGGTTTTGAATTTTTTTAAGGTAGATGTCTTGGTCATTTATCTTCCCTCCCAATTCTTACACTTCATTCTTTTTCATTTCCTTATCCTATTGGCCAAGACTACCACAGTGTAGTCACTAAAAACAGTGTGCATAGAGACAGGAGGCATCTTTGTATTCTTCTCAATCTCAAACAGAATGCATCCATTTCTCTAGTTTCCCTGTTAAAGTTCCTCCATTGGTATAGGTTTTGGTATATCTCATTTTGGTAGACAGCCGCTAGAATGGCCCCTGGTAACTCCGGTCTCCTGGTAATTATGCTCTACTGCATCCTCTTACCTTGAGTTTGGAATGAGCTTATTATTTCACTTCTACTGAACAAAATGTGGCAGGAGTGATAGGAGGCCACTTTCAGTATTTTTGTCTTGGGTGCCCTCTTTGGCGTGCCTTGGAGAAAGTCAGCTGCCAGGTCATGAGGCAGCTCTATGGAGAGGCCCATGTAACAAGCCTGGAAATGGATATTCTATTGGCAGTTGAGTAAGGTGAATGAGCTTGGAAGGAGTTCTTCTGAGGCCTGTCAACACCATGTGAGTGTGTTTGAAAGCAGGTTCTCCTTCTGTGGAACTTTGAGATGACTACAGCCTTGACTAACATCTTGATAGCAGCTTTATAGGAGATTCTGAGGCAAAACTGCTCAGCTCATCTGTATCTTGATTCACAGAAAATATGAAATGATCAATGTTTGTTGTTTTAAGCTATCAAGTTTTGAGGTAATATGTTATGCTATAATAGGCAACTAACATATACATTTACCTATTCTTTAAGAAATATATGCATGTGATATATATATATATGCATGTAATTATTTTACATATATGCATATATACTTTTCCAGATTATTTCCCATTATAGGTTATTACAAGATATTGAATATTGTTCCCTATACTATAAAGTAGGTTCTTGGTCTTCATATATTTTATATAAAGTACTTTGTATCTCTTTACCCCATTCTCCTACTCTCTTTCCCCTTTGATAACCATGTTGGTTTTCTGTGTCAGTGGGTAGGTCTATTTCTGTTTTGTATATGAATTCATTTGCATCTTTTTTCCAAGATTCCACATATAAGTGATATATGATATTTGTCTTTCTCTGACTTACTTCATAAATATGATCATTTCTAGGTCCATCATGTTGCTGTTGCTCCAAATGGCATTTGTCCATTCTTTTAAATGCCTGAATAATATTATATATATGCTGGTGCTAAGTTGCTTCAGTCATGTCTGACTCTGTGCGACCCCATAGACAACAGCCCACCAGGCTCCTCCGTCCCTGGGATTCTCCAGGCAAGAACACTGGAGTGGGTTTCCATGCCCTACCACATCTTGATTTATATATATATATCTCTTGATGGACATTTACATTGCTTCTCCGTCTTGACTATTATAAATAGTGGTGCTATAAACATTGAGATGCATGTGTCTTTTCAAATTAGAGTTTTCTTCAAATATATGCCCAGGAGTGGGATTGCTGGCTCATATGGTAGGTCTACTTTTAGTTTTTTAAGGCCCCTCCATACTGTTCTCCTGTGATCTGCTGGCTCAGTTGGTAAAGAATCTGCCTGCACTGCTTGGAAACCCAGATTTGATCCCTGGATTGGAAAGATCTCCTGGAGAATGGAATTCCAACCCACTCCAGTATTCTAGCCTGAAGAATCCCATGGGCAGAGGAGCCTGATGAGCTACAGTCCATGGGATTACAAAGAGTCAGATACAACTGAGTGACTAATACTATTCTGTTCTCCAAAGTGGCTGCACCCATTTATATTCCCATCAACAGTGTAGAAGAGTTCCTTTTTCTTCACACCCTCTACAAAATTCTCTTTGTAGACTTTCAGATGATGGCCATTCTGACCAGGCTGAGGTGATACCTCACTATAGTTTTGATTTGCATTAGAGAGGGTGGACATCTTTTCATGTGCCTTCTGGCTATCTGTATGTCTTCTTTAGAGAAATGTCTATTTAGATATTTTCAATTGGGATTTTTAAATATTTAACTGCATGAGGTATTTGGTTCTTTAAAAAAAAAAAAAAAAAGGAAAGAAAGCCTAAAAGATTTCATTTTAAATGTTTGCCTTTAGAGACATCCCAAGAGTTTGAATTACTAAAATGTGAAAGGTTAGAATGATTCTGAATATATTTTTTTAATCAGTTTTTCTAAATTATAGTTCCCTGGTGGCTCAGATGGTAAAGAGTCTGCCTGTAATGCAGGAGACCCAGGTTCGATCCCTCCTTCAGGAAGATTCCCTGGAGAAGGAAATGGCAACCCACTACAGTGTTCTTGCCTAGAAAATCTCATGGACAGAGGAGCCTGGCCGACTACAGTCCATGGGTCACAAAAAGTCAGACACGACTGAATGACTTCACTGTCTCTTTTCTGTTATCATCTCCATTCTTATTCTCAATTCCTTTGATTTCTTCCCTTGCCTTTGTTATTTATTTATTTTTAGGTGTTACTATTCTACAACCTGTTTCATTAAGTATTGTTTATATTTAATCTTGTTTCCTGATAAACACATTTAAACTATAAATTTCACTTTAAGTACCATTTCAAATCTGTCCTACATATTTTGATATGCTGTTTTTATTTTTATGAAGTTTAAAATATTTTTGAAAATCTCTTATCATTTTCTTTTGAACCAAAAATCAATAGTATGTTAATTTCTAAGTATATAGGAAATTAAAATTATCTTTCTGCTATTAATTTAGAATTTTGCTATGTTTAAGAAAATATAGAGAACTAGTGCATTGTAACATCTTTTGGTTTATTACCACTGCTCTCATGCCTGAATTTATGATTTGTTTTTGTGAATGTTCTGTATGTCTTCAAAAGTAGTATGCTTGTGGGTGTAGAGTTCTATATATAGTCTGTTGTTGCTGCTGCTGCTAAGTCACTTAAGTCGTGTCCGACTCTGTGCGACCCCACAGACAGCAGCCCACCAGGCTCCCCCGCCCCTGGGATTCTCTAGGCAAGAACATTGGAGTGGGTTGCCATTTCCTTCTCCAATACCTGAAAGTGAAGAGTGAAAGTGAAGTCGCTCAGTCATGTCTGACTTTTAGCGACCCTGTGGACTGCAGCCCACCAGGCTCCTCCATCCATGGGATTTTCCAGGCAAGAGTACTGGAGTGGGGTGCCATTGCCTTCTCCGATATAGTCTGTTAACTCAAACTTATTGTTTTGTTTTGCTTTGTTTTTCAATAAAAGACAGTGTCTTTGCATACAGGGTTGTCTGGTTGCTTTCTTTGTATGTTTGTATGGAATATGTTAATATCACCAGCTACGATAGTTTCTTTCTATAGTTTTTTAAGTTGCTTGATATATTATGAGGTCACAACTAGCACATATATGTGTTAGTATGTTTATTATGCTGTATTTTTGCTGCTGCTATTCCTTTTATCAGAACACAGGATCTTTTCTTCTTTCTTAATACTGTTTTGCCTTATGTTTGATTTCATCAGATGTTAAGATTTTATTTGTATATTTTTGTTCATATTTTTCTGATACAGTTTTATTTGTCTTTATTAGATTTAAATGTCTTCATTGTGTAGCTTTGGATTTAGCATGATTCCTTTTTTGAAGAACTTTATTCAGGCCTCTTATGTTGCTGAAACCTTTTTAATAAGCTCATGTTTTTTCTGTAAACATATTTTGCAGTGTAAACATTCTGTAAAAAATGTATCCAGTCAGCTCAAGTATATGAGCAGATAAAAGTAGTCTATTTGGAAATAGAGGAACAAGAGTAATTACAAAGATAGTCTAGATTTGCAGTTTCACACAGTGAATCATTCAAAGACTGTCCCAAATTTCACTTGATTTCACACTACAGAGACTAAACTCCAATCTGGCTTATATCCCAGGTTTGGGAGAAAGGATATGCAAAATTGAGTGAGAACCCAGGTTTCATTGAATCCCTTCTTTAGCAATGTTTGTGTAACTTTAAGATAATGGCTCTATTAAAAATTCCCCTGTGAGATAAACTGAAGAGTCCTTCAAGCTGGTAGTTTTCCCAGCGTATATGGTTCAGTGCGCCAGCTGTACTGAGGCAGGACATGAAAAGCAAAACTCAATGAGAGAAGCCAGTAATTAGGCTTGTGTGATATGCTAGGTGATTGAGCTGTTTAACTGAGAAGGTTACAGCTTGGAATGAGAGACAAAAGAACCTTGAATATAGTGTAAAAATAAATATTTGGTATATTCTTTTTTCTTCTCACAATTGAATTGGATTTTTTAGCAAGTGTATATTAAAAGAAACGAATTATGTATATTTTAGACTGCCATGGTAAGCTGAAATGGATATACTTGCAAGCAAATTATTATAGTTTTATTTTCATTTTTTGCTTTATTTAAGCACTGTGCCAGAGTATTTTGATGTTTTTACTGTATGATGTGTTATTTTGAAAATATATATTTGAATGCAGCTTCTCCCCTGTGAATCAAGAGTAATAGGTTAAATAAGAAAATACTGTTTGTCTCTAAAGCTTGGCCATTCTGGGGCAAGTTACGTGCACTTATCTTGATGTTTTACTTTCAAATTGTCTAAGCAAATTGGAAATAGTGCACTGAAGGCACTTTCACATGTGATATCTCTTAAATGCCATTTACAATTTATGTATTCTTACACAGAATTTTCCTTTCTATCTTTAGAGATTGAGAAATAAAATTTCTTCCCTGCTACTTCTTTTTTCTATTTGGCAAGAGAAATATTTAAATATATCTTTTGGTACTGTGAATAAACAAGGCTACTATTTTATCCATCAATTCCACTCTATGTCTATATTTCCTAGGAGTTTCAGTTTTTACTATTACATTTATTTTGGTAGTGAGAAGATATGTCTATCTTTAATCCAAGTAATTTATCTTAAAAATAAAATCTTTCTTAACTCCTACTCTGAAATGTAAGTAGTAAACTGTACAGTCATACTTTTTCATCTATGTGTGAGACATTTACATTAAATATGCATGTCATATATAATATATGCAGAGCTAAAAGCAAAAGCTGCCACAGTGTTAGAGAGAAACCATTCAAAAACTTTTTTCACAAAACATCCAAAGCACCATAAAGAATAAATTAAAGCAACACAAATATGTAATTAGTTTGAATTAGAAAATTAGTTGTAATTAGAAAATTAGTTTAAAAATTAGTTTTAAAGGCATAGTTTGAACACACATATATACATATGTATATATGCTTGACAGATTCACATGACTCTTAATAAGTATATAATGTGTGAGAGAAGAAAACTAAATACATATATACATGTAATTTTCATACTCATGCAACTGAATGCATTAATTTCATCACTTTTATTTACTTATGTCCTTGTTAATCTTTCAATAACTTTATTCAGAATGGGTCAGGCTAAATATGATAAAATAAGAAACAAAAAGATTTTTAAAGGTGGAAGAATTATTCTAGTCTGAGGTTTAGCTAATAAACCAGGAGAAATCAAAGACGAGAAGAGAATTGAAAATTTGAGAATATATGAAAAGAATTATCTCTCATATTTACAAAGCAGATTAACAGATTTAATCTTAACAGATTTCTGCCTTGTTGTTGTTGTTCAGTTACTAAGTTGTATACAACTTTTTGCAACGTTATGGACTGCATCATCCAGTCCTTGTCCTTCACTGTCTCCCAGAGTTTGCTCAGATTCATATCCATTCAGTCAGTAATGCTATCTAGCCATCTCCTCCTCTGCTGCCCTCTTCTTTTGCCTTCAGTCTTTCCCAGCATCAGAGTCTTTTTCAATGAATTGGGTAATTGAATCAAGTGGCCAAAGTATTGCAGCTTCAGCGGCAGCATCAGTCCTTTCAATGAGTATTCAGAGTGGATTTCCTTTCAGATTGACTGGCTTGATCTCCTTGCAGCCCAAGGGACTCTCAAGAGACTTTTCCAGCCCCACAGCTCTAAAATATCAATTCTTGGTGCTCAGCCTTCTTTATGGTCCAACAACTCTCATATCCATACATGACTGCTGGAAAAACCATAGCTTTGACTATATAGACCTTTGTCAGCAAAATGATATCTTTGCCTCATTACTAACTGCTAACATTGTAGATCTCAGATGAAGCATTTTTTAGTGGTGGAAGCCTGATAGAAATTAAGAGATGTGTGAATGACTAAAATTTCAAGGCAAAGAGAAAGACTTTTCTTAAAAATTTGCAATGAAAGAAAAGTAACAGAGCAACGAGGACTGAAGAAAAATAGATATAGTTTGTCAAATTATATTTTGGTTCATTGAAACATGTGGAGGGATAACGTATAAATAAGAAATAGATCACTAATGTGCAACTTACAGAATATAGAACTAGAGTAGAAAAGGATTGTGGGTTCTAATAGAGAAAGAGTAAAACAAGAAAAAGAAGAGATGAATGTGGAGACAGATTTTCAAGTTGGAATACAAACATTGAAAGTGTTCATTTTCTAAGATTCTTTAATTAAAACAGCAAAGTTTCTCCTGAAAATGAGAACCTGCAGAGACAGGGAAAGTGTAACTAATATTGATATTAAAGGAATTGAAAAAAAGGATAAAACTGTTCAAAAGAACAATTAAGCACCCAACTGATATTGGAATAAGTGAACACAATCGATTCATTTTTCCAGAAATGCCTGGCAAAGAAGGAGCAGGAGCTGAGATGGTAAGTATTACAATTTAGCCAAGATGGGAGAAAATGTGAACTCCATAGAAAGGAAAAACTGGGATTTGAAAATAAACTATTAGAACTTCAATTTCATTTGGATTGTTTAATCTCCAAGATGTAACGGTTAGCATTTTAAAGTCAATACCTGCAGCTTGGTTACCCAGAGAAGGCACTGGCTTACTACAGGGAAACCAGTTATGTCCCAATGCTTCAGACAACTGATTGTGATCAATGGCAAAGCTTGGATTCCAGATTCACATTGTGCCTGGGAAGGGGTCGAGTGCTTCCAGTCTTAAAGGCAGACACAATGCACTTGATACATCGTTAAGATTCCTTTGCAAGACTTAGGCCCCAGCTTCATTACCCCACCAGTGAAGGGATTGTTGTTTTCTTGCTTGTGAGGGCTGATACACCATGCTTGTCGTTTGAGACAACTTTAACAGCATCGCTACTCAATTGACCCCATGGGGCAGGGGCTGGTACTGCAAGGTTAAGGTTGGGGTCAGTATCTAGCACATTATATTGTTGTTCTGTCCTGACTCCTGATCATAACAGTGGAGGAGCAGTACTTTTCTGATCTTGTAGTTTAAAGGTTCCTTGATCCTCACCAAGAGTCTGAGGTCTAGTCCTGACAGATTTCTGTGCTCCCACAGAGTGTGATAAAGCAAGTGGGCCTGAGCACCTGCCATAATGCCTGCTCCTTGAGTTTGCCCCTTCAAATGCTATCATTCTGCTGTATATGTGTGTGCTGCTTGATGGTCTACTGACACAAAGTCTAGAGACGTCATTTCTATCGTGAAGATAAACAGATACTGGTTGTGGTTAACTGGAGGTAGGAGATAAATGAGAGAGAAGAGAGCTGATTGGTTTTTAAAATGGGCAGGTGTCAACAGCCGAGGCAGCTACTGAAAGCTATGAGAGGCAGAGTATGGAATCAGTAGGTGTGGGGGTGGCGATGAGAGAAGCATAAAGACAGGATTGTGGTTAAAGATAATTTCATGATTTGAGCTCATGCATGTAAGAATTAATGCATTATGTCAAGGTTCAAACTGGAGAGCTGGAGAAGTAATGAGAAAGCAGAATATGGCAAATATTTTTTAAAAATCTATAAAACGTAATAGGTTAAAGTTCTACAAAGAATTTATACTCTGCAAAGTTATTTCTGGTAAATATGTCTTTCTGATATTTTTGGCATATAATTTCTGGGCTCTGTAGTTGGAAAGATTCTAGTAAAGAAGTAAATTTTACCTTTATCTATTTATCTCTAGATGAAGCAAATTTCATTTAACTCATCTATTATTGACTGTAAACCACAAAAACCACTCCCCAACACACACACTACATTGTCTCCCAGAAGTAAGAAAATTATAAAACATCTGGTGAACATTTACAAAATAATTGTTGGCTTAATCATTAATGATGTGCACTGCCATAAAAGATTACTGGAAGTGATAAACTCTATATTTATGAATTCTATGGTTAACCCATTATAAATAAAAACGAAGTCAAATATCATATTTTTTTCAATTCAGGATATCATATGTTTGGAACTAGGTGCATTTGAAATTGAAGTCATCTTAGTTTTAATGAAATATCTTAATTACATCCTTATTAACTTATACTGTAAATTTAAATGGTCATGGTACAGAATTAGCTGTAGTAAAAATACTCTTTTAAAACATGAAGTATGTCATTTATTATGCTTGATTTAATTTGCCACTTCAGTTTTAGCTCGGTGCTGAATTTGTTGGAATTAGCAAATGGAGAATGATAGGATCATATATGGCATTACAAATACAAGTTAATAACACAATTTAACATCTCACCTTCTCTGAGACACCAATCAGAAAGTGAGAATAGTCAAATTGCAAATTTTGTCTCACAATTGTTCAAGTAATAGTGTGCTGGAAAGAAAAGTGATTGTGCAAACCACAAAATCAGCCAAGCAAAAAGAAAAATGTGAATCTTTACTTCTGTCTCTAGCTATGAAAATTCCATAGAGATATTTCTGTCTGTTTGGATTGCAGGTTATGCTGATAGTAAGTAAAGGTTTCATTCCAGATGGATATCAATGAGAACTAAATATTGGGTTCAGCTACTCTGAGTTTTTTATAGTTTGTGGTCTCAGACAAATATCAGAAAATCCAGCTACACTTTGGTTTTACTCACTTCTTAAGGGTATCTAAATCATGATAACTTGCAGTTGATAATTGCCAAAAGTTCAAAATCGCATTTTTTTTTTTTTACTCTTGGTGAGAAGGAGGGGGAAAAATGAAGGATTTTTCTTATCTCTCAGATATATTGGCCTGTTCTCCAAATGACAGGTTCCTGGCTGATCAACTGTACCACCTGCTACCAAAGCTCAGTATTATTAGTCTGTGGAATGGTTTCATTCTCATCTCACACCTCAGAGATCTTGCGCGCAACCCCAGGCATCCCTTGTGTGTTTAAATCAGCTTAACGGCTCATACAGTGTGCTGATTTCCTTGTAGGCCTCTGTTTTCTCAAAAAGTGATCACCTTTTGCCAATGCCCTCAGGATTAAACAGGGCAGTCTGGTTTTCCTTTTCTGCATTGGCTCTACCTTTGTAGTCAATAAAAGACTAACTAGAAAAGAATCAGCTGATGAGAGAATCAATCTTCTGGAAGCCTCCCCACAGTTTTCTCATCATTTTTCTACGTCTGTCATTTCAGATTGTAAAATGGAAACCAAAACTCAGTATGTGGGAAGACTTTTACTGCTCCTTGTTAACAAAAACAGTAAGACCAGGGGTTTTGATCTTATGAGTGTATAGGTAAACAGTAAGCTGTAAGTGCACACTCTTGAAGTGGTTTCTCTGTTTCTAACGGAGGTTTGCAAAGAATTATCAAAGTGGTATCAAAAAGGTCTCCTAACTTACTGTAGTGTGCCTATCCATTCTGAGGAGGTCAAGTTAAATCTGAAGGTCTCATATATGATGATAGTGCGGTATCTTATGGTACAGCAAGCAATACTGTGTGCTTCTTACTAAGTCAGAGAAATAGGTAAATATAAAAAAGGATCCTTTATAACTGGTTCCATTGCATTAATTTATTTCTATAGCATTACATTTTAAAGCAAGTGACATTTTGTCTCATTTAACTTTTATTTTAACAACTTTATCTCCTAATTTGCTCTTTTGTAGACTATTCACAAATATATATGAAATCTATTCAGATTACTGTTTCAGATAAAGGTCATTTCTTCATATAACCCATTGTATATATTTTCTCTAGCAACAGAGAATCTGAAAATAATTTTCTTCCTGCTTTTACTTTACGGTTTCAGATCTCATTTGTAACTTGAAAGCACAATGAGCAGAGGGAATTTAAACTTGCTAACTGATCCTATTAAAATATAAAATAGAGTTTGAACTTTGATTTTTTTTTTTTTTTGCCAGAGTCCAGGCTTTTAGTCAGTTACAATGCTATCAGAACTGTTGAGCTTTTCCTTCTGGTGATACATAAAATACATTTAATAAAAATAAAAATGTATCTTTAAATGTATAAAATCCATTTTAAATTCTCTTGTATGAATTGTGTCATTAAATTATGAAGTAGAATGATTTCATTGCTTCCTTTCAGTGCCTTTGAAGTAGCCCAAGTGATTGAATTGTCACTGCTTTCTGGAGCTGGGAGTATGGTTTGGTGAGAATAAGACTGGCCATCTTCTACCTGTTTATAAGTTTGAAAATAAGAGTGTGGCAATACTGTATTTTGTATTTTTGAAGATATTTAGATTTTTTGAATCTATTTGTAGGAAAATAGCAGAGTACTATTATAAAGAAAATGACATCTTTAGCATTTTTGTAAATATGTGGAATTTATTTCAACTTAGATCATAAATGAATTTAGCTTATAAAGTGTGGAATAGAATATTTTTCATCTCACCTCAATTTATTCTTCCTTATCATTAATACTTATTTACTATTGATAACATTCTCATCATAACTCTTGTTAGATTGTCCAGAAAATATATAATATTTTCCTGAACGTTATGTAGGGTTTTGATAATGCAAAAATTCAAGATTAAATGAGGAATCTAAATAATATTAGGTACAATATACTTATGCTTTCCATATATCTGAGCTATTTTTTCAATATTTAATATTGCCTCAGTTTCTCCTTATAAATTGTCCCTTAGACATTGAGTTTCATCTTTATTTAGTGCCCCCTCCAACACTAGGCACTTCCTGTAGCTAAAATTCCCTGAGAAAATAGATTCCTTTTCTTTCTGATAGCCCAAACCTCAACATTATTTTTAGTGCTGCTTTGTCACAAAGATTTCAAATCCCATAATGGCAGGATCCTTACCTGTCATTTCATAATTGTATTCCCCATACTTGACACATTCAATGTACTTCATTATTGCCTGTTGATTCAATAAAAGGAGGAAATTTTGGAGGATAGTTTTATCTCAAAAATAAAAAGTTCTTATATATTTTAGTACCTAGAATGTACAAATCACTGTGGTGTGTGCTGTGTGCTACTGCTATAGCTGTTAAATCACTTCAGTCATGTCCAACTCTGTGCGACCTCATAGACGGTAGCCCACGAGGCTCCTGTCCCTGGGATTCTCCAGGCAAGAATACCGGAGTGGGTTGCCATTGCCTTCTCCAGTGCATGAAAGTGAAAAGTGAAAGTGAAGTCACTCAGTCGTGTCCGACTCTTTGTGACCCCATGGACTGCAGCCCACCAGACTCCTCCATCCATGGGATTCTCCAGGCAAAAGTACTGGAGTGGGGTGCCACTGCCTTCTCTGGGTGTGTGCTACTAGGGCCAGCTAACCCATGTAAGGCAGAATTACTGAGTTCAATTTTGTTTTTATTACTTTAGGGGCAATTATTAGAATGGAGGGGCATTACAAGAATTTACTTGTTCATGCTATTTTTGTTTATATCATATACCTTTTCTCTATTCCAGAAAAGATACTTCCCTGAGAGAATAATTTAGTTGTATTTCCCATGAAAACATTGTTTGAAGACACCAGCTGCATGAAAGCAATGAGAGAGAAAGCAAAACAATTCAATGACTTTTTATGTTCTGGTCCATATGTCCAACCTATTTTAGCTTATTTTGGATCAGTATTGTTTTTAATGTTATATAAACTGGTGGTAAGAGTGTCCAAATAAATTAACTAGTTAGACCATGAGTTGCTATTCTTATTTGAATCTTGTAAATGTTAGGCTACTTTTAGTATTGCTGTCAATGTAGATGGAATAGGTTATAGAATCAAGCAATCAGCAACAGAAATTTGCAAGCCAACTGAAAAATTACTTAACATATAATAAGGGATATGTAAATGCTTTACAAAAAATAATGTCTTTTTCAGTGTATCAGATGTATCTTCAGTTCAGTCGCTCAGTCGTGTCCAACTCTTTGCAACCCCATGAATCGCTGCACGCCAAGCCTCCCTGTCCATCACCAACTCCCGGAGTTCACTCAGACTCCCGGAGTTCACTCAGACTCACGTCCATCGAGTCAGTGATGCCATCCAGCCATCTCATCCTCTGTCGTCCCCTTCTCCTCCTGCCCCCAATCCCTCCCAGCATCAGAGTCTTTTCCAGTGAGTCAACTCTTCCCATGAGGTGGCCAAAGTACTGGAGTTTCAGCTTTAGCATCATTCCTTCCAAAGAATTCCCGGGGCTGATCTCCTTCAGAATGGACTGTTTGGATCTTCTTGCAGTACAAGGGACTCTCAGGAGTCTTCTCCAACACCACAGTTCAAAAACATCAATTCTTCGGCACTCAGCCTTCTTCACAGTCCAACTCTCACGTCCATACATGACTACTGGAAAAACCATAGCCTTGACTAGACGGATCTTAGTCGGCAAAGTAATGTCTCTGCTTTTGAATATGCTAGAGGAATAAGAAAAAATAAATAAGTCAGAGGAAAACTTCTATATTTAATAATTCAGATGCTAATTTCAGGAAAAAATGTACTCTAATATTCTACATCATTCTTCTGTTCAACAGTGGCCTCTGATATCCTTCTCCAATTAAAGTTAATTTTCATGACTTATGACCATGTATTCAAAATTTTTATCCTCTGTTTAGTGAAAACTCATTGTATTGTATTAAACATTGTGTCCATCCAATATAACCAGCCTTCAGAGTTACAATGAATCCTTGATAAAAATTTAATATTCAAAATTCTACCACTTCCTTTCACTGTTGCTAGGGTAAGTACATGATGAGACAATAGCAGTTTGTATGGAGTAGTAAATCTAAAATGCAAAGTTATAAATTCCTTAAGAAACTATATGTAGTAACAGAAGCATCAATGCTATCTGATCAACGGTGACTCCCACGTATGTTATTGACAGCATTAATTAACATAATTCATTATAATAATTTATTATTGCATAAGTACAATAGTAAGACACAATGTTTATTTACTCTTTACTCTGTTTCCAAAAGAGGAATTTAAAGCTATGTATGTGAAGATCCTTACAATGAAATATAAAATAACTTTAAAATCGGAATAAATTAGGGCAAGAAAAAACTGTAGATGATGTTGGTACACAAAGTGCAGGATAAGTTTTCTATCCTGGTAGAGATGGATCATACTTTGACTTTAAACTTTCAAGTAACTTGTAAGAAAATAAACACATTTAAGATACATAATTCATGGTATCCATAACCTAAAAATAACATCATTGCCTTGGCAACACAGAGATACTGATAACAATAAACTTCTGGGTCTTCATTGAGCAGCCACTGTTTAACTTAGGGGATATTATCTGCACTCCCATCATACAGGCAGTAGGGTAACCCATTTCATATGGCTACTTCTTACCACATTCCTCAGTCTATGCTGATGGCATTTTACTAGATTACAATGTTTAAAAAGCTGTTTTATAGTTATGAGAATAAATCTATGTTGATATTAGTCAGCACCCCTAATTCCTAGTATGTTACAGAGAGTAGAATCATGCAGAATCCCTTCAATTTTGCTCAAAATCAACTAAGAAGAGTGATCAAAGTGAAGAAAAGCACTGAGGAGGAGTATATTAGTGTCATCGGATTATACATGTGCTGCTGATGGATAGTTTCCAAACATCTGCATCAGCCCCCAGATTTTAAAATGCAATACAAAGCATCACTGTAATTCAGACAGTGGAGGTATGGTGAATACAGATATATCCTATATTCACTTAACCTAACAGGAAATGGGTTGGCTTAATTGTTTTGTTGTTGCTGTTCAGTCACTGAGTCGTGTCCAACTCCTCGTGACCCCATGGATTTCAGTATGCCAGGCTCTTCTATCCTCCCCTATCTCCTGGAGATTGCTCAAACTCATATCCAGTGAATCAGTGATGCTGTCTAACCATCTCATGCTCTGCAGCCCCCTTCTCCATTAGCCTTCAGTCATTCCCAACATCAGGTTCTTTTCCAATGAGTCAGCTTTTTGCATCAGTTGACCGAAGTATTAGAGCTTCAGCTTCAGCTATTCAGTCCTTCTAATAAACAAAGAACTGGTCAATGGCTAGGTCAGGGCTGGATCCAGGCTTCCGCATGATGCCTTTGGGATTATGATTTGTAATCTCCAGGCTTTTCTTGTCTCTGCCTGTATCCGGACAGGTTCTCTCCACATGACAGTGAGACTGCATTACCATTCGTTGTCATGGTCAAGAGTGTTGTTATCACAGGTCAAAATTCTGAGATCTATTGCTCAGTCCTTTACTAGAGCTATGCTGATGTGATTTTTTTTTAATTTGATTGACCCTCATTACAACCTGAGCAGCAAATGTTAGTTTCATCCACACTATGTGAAATAAATATAAGAAGGATTGCATAGACTTCTGAAAGTTCTGATGAAAAGGAGATAAGAACGACAATGAAATGTGTTTATACCCTATAACTTTCTTTTTGTTAAGGCACATTTTGTATAAAACAATACGTAAGACAAACAATATTAATCTCTTGGTTCTTTCTATATTTTCTTTTAACCGGTATCTTAAATATATTAAAAATTAGTTTATTTTGGTGTCTCAGTCCTAATTTCCTAGAAATAAGCCTGTTCAGAGGTAAAATATATTTCTTGATTAGAGACAGCTAGTAATGTTCCCGATTATTCATTTTCCATACTTTCCTTTTATTAAATGAACCCATAATGTAAGATGAGCACATGGATATGCAACAATAGACTAGATTTCCAGCTCTCTTTGCAGAAAATTGTATTTCTAAGATGCTTCCTATTGGATATAGCAGAAGTGAATATATGCAACTTCTGGAATACCTAAATAAACAAAATCTACTTATCTAAAACAAGCTTTAACCTCTCTTTTCTTGGGATAGAATAAAAGATTGATTTATGGAGAGCTGTCTTTGCTTTTGGGCTTTCCAGATGGCGTTGGTGGTAAATGCCTGCCAGTGCAGGAGACATAAGAAATGTGAGTTTGATTCCTGAGTCAGAAAGATTTCCTGGAGGAGGGCATGGCAACCTACTTCACTATTCTTGCCTGGAGAATCCAATGGACAGAATAGCCCAGTGGGCTACAGTCTATAGGGTCACAAAGAGTCAGACACGACTGAAGCGAGTTAACACACACACCTCTTTGCTTTTGTAGATATGAACATCCTTGGAGAGATTCTTAATCTCATGAGGTCTGTGAAACAAGGGATCTATGGATAGAATCCAAGGGAGGCATGAACTTAGAAGGGAACAATTAATCTGAACTTTTACTAACCTCTAATTAAAAGCCAACATTTCTTTTAATTCTAAATATAGGCAAAACCCATTGTAGTTTTAAGTGTATCTATGCCCTTTTCATTTATAGAAGCAAGTTTTTTTTTTTTCTGTATCTCACTATAATTGAAGGTGCACCAAAATATCATCTATTTTCATCCTTTTTTAAAATTTATTATTTAATTGAAGGATAATTGCTTTACAGAATTTCGTTGTTCTCTGTCAAACCTCAACATGAATCAGCCATAGGTATACATATATCCTCTCCCTTTTGAACCTCCTTCTCATTTCCCTCCTCATCCCACCCCTCTAGGTTGATACAGAGCCCTTGTTTGAGTTTCCTGAGCCACATAGCAAAATTCCCATTGGCTATCTATTTTACATATGGTAATGTAAGTTTCCATGTTACTCTTTCCATACATCTCACCCTCTCCTCCCCTCTCCATGTCCATAAATCTATTCTCTATGTCTGTTTCTCCATTATTGCCCTGTAAATAAATTATCCAGAACCATTTTTCTAGATTCTGTATATGTGTATTAGAATACGATATTTATCTTTCTCTTTCTGACTCACTTCACTCTGTATAATAGGTTCGTTGGTAGTTATCAGACCAATTACATAGTCCTGGTATTTAGTGTATTAATAAAGAATCAAACATATTACTCTATTATAGTTTGTTTTTTCTAATATTCTGATTAGATTTATATTTTAATATAAACTGATGTCCTTTGTAGTCTTATTTATATTCAGTTAAAATTTTACTCAAATAGGTGTTCAGGGACTCCTGAGGATGGTTCAAGATGACTGGGAGTCAGGGAGCAGTGTGGAGGGAGAGATGTCTGGGTTTCTTAGTTTCCAGATTGTCTTTGTCATGCCAGCCTCAAGGCTCAACTATCACTACGTTTATTTATTTTCCAGAGCTGCTCTAACTAGCCACCACAAACTAGACAGCTTCAAACAAGAGAAATTTAGTGTCTCACAGCTCTCAATGCTAGAAGTCCAAAGTTGAATTATTGACAGAGTCATGCTCTTTCTGAAACTTTTAAGGAAGATTTCTCTCTTACCTCTTCCAACTTCTGATAGCCCCCATACATTTTTTGACTTGTAAATGCGTCACTCCAGTCTCTTCCTTCCACTCCACTTGGCATCCTCCCTGTGCATCAATGTGTTCATTCTGTCCTTTTAATAAGGACACCAGTCATTTTGGACTAAGGGCTCACCCTACTCTGACACAACCTCATTTTAACAAGTCACTTCTGCTAAGACTTTATTTCCAAATAAGATCACATTCACAGATACTGGAGAATGGGACTTCAGTACATCTTTTCGGGGGGACACAATTTTATCTCTAACACTTGGGTAAGAATACAACTCTGTGTAATTTAAGTCATTCTAATTTGAGGTCTCTGTTTTCTAAGCTTAGCCGGCACTTGGGTATGAATATATTTTGTTACAAAGGTGAGATGCATTCTAATTTGCACCACAAGTAACAGAGCTCTTGTGGGGGTCCTGATGGGATCCAATCAAATAATTATCCCTAATATATTATAGTTCACAATAACTGCATACTCCAATAAATCAACAGAGTAATTCCTCTAGAACAACAACTTAGCCCATATTCTATTTTTAAATAAAATTGTATTGGAACATAACCATATCTGCTCATTTATGCATCATCTATAACTGCTTTCAGATTACTGTGGCAGAGTTGTGTAGCTGCAACAGAGAGTGTGTGTCCTTCAATGCCTAAAATATTTGCGACATGGTCTTTTACAGAAAAAGTTTGACAACCCCTTCTCTAGAACATGAGACGGATAAGTAAGAGATCCAAGGTATTCTTTCACTTGCTCACTGTACAATGAGGGTGAAAGAATCTTATTAAATCAGAACTCAAAGAATAACATATAAGGGAACATGAACTAGACCTTAAATTGAGCCTATGAATTGCTCAAAACTCAATTTCTAGGTAGAGGATGCATTTACCTGTCATTGAAATCAATTATCTGAAAATAATACCAGACAGAAAGAAAGCATACAACTTCCAAGTTCCCTTAATAATAAGAAAGCAACAATAAATTAAAACTCCCTTGTAATGGGAAAAAATGGTTATTTCAAATCAAGAGAGTAAAATTCTAAAAAGAACAATCATTGGTATAATTGCATGATATTTCTTACTTCCACTAGCATTATTAATGGGATTATGGTTTGACCTGACAATGAGAATAGCTTCCCTTGTGGCATTTTGGCAGTTCTATTTCTGTTCTTTGAGAAATAAGGAGGCAGACAAAGGATAAAAGTCCTTGCTTGAGCTGCTGAAACAATAACATAGTGTGAAGAATTTCCAGTTCCTCAGGAGCTCAAAGGATCCCATTTTTATGGCTCCTTGAGAATTGGAAGCTTGATCGACACTCACAGAAAAGACCTTAGTCCCCTTGAAATCAGCAGTCATTTGAAGGAGTATCACTGCATTGGGGGCCTTATGGACAAATGAGTATAGCAATGAAATTTCTTTTGGAAAGGAAAAAGATATCTCATGTGAAGCAATCACGAAAGGCCACAGTCAAGCAGTCAGTATGTCAAGTTTGGGGTGCATTGTAGAAGTAATAGGAAACTTGTCTATCACAGGCTCAGCTGAGTTACTGCAGGGATCAGAACTTTACTGCTGTGCTCACATAGAAACTGGATTTCTGTGGAAAGAATGTATTCTACTTTAGAATATTTTGTTTATTCTTTAATGAATATTTTCAACATCCTGGGAAAAAAGCAGAGGTGACTGTAGAGTTTATCCTGGTTTGAGAATAGGATTAGGGGACCAAGATTGCACTTAATATGGCCAGAATTTAATGGGGGAAAAATGTCAGACAATCTAAATCCAAAAGCATCAGACTTTTTAAATGTGGAGATACTTTCCTATTCCTACCCAAAGGATTCAATCTAATCCATAACAAATTATCATCACACGTCAAAGAACTTTCCCTTCAATCATTATCTTCTCAATGCCCCTCAGTCTCAGTCTCCATTTTTCCTTTGTGATTTTCCTATTTGTCTCTTATAAAAACTGATTCTGTGTGGCTACTTTTTATCTGCTTTGTGATAAGTGTTACTACACACCAGACATATGAAGACATCCAGAATTATAGTCAAGGCCTTATTAGATATTTTTTTTCTAAACTCTATAGTAAATAAGGTGAATTTTAAAGCAGAACATTGTAATATTTAGGGTAGAACCTTGAGTAATTTTTCTAAGCAGTCATAGGCCAAATTTGGAAGTACCGGGAACCCCCTTCCCCAGGCACCTAATCATGCGCTGTACACACCTTGATCATGAAAATGGAATCAATGAGATGAGTGACAGTGAGCTAAGCCAAAGGGATGAACAAACCTGGGAGGAAGGAAAGTACAGGGTTTTAAAGGACTAATCAGTAGGATATTTGGGAATAGGAAGGAGCTTAATGGGGCTTAAATATACTGAAAAGATAGGTAAGATCCAGACTGTAAAAGTACTTGGATACATTAAATATAACTTCAGTTCAGTTCAGTCACTCAGT
This sequence comes from Neotragus pygmaeus, assembly GCA_006410875.1. Lineage (NCBI taxonomy): Eukaryota > Metazoa > Chordata > Mammalia > Artiodactyla > Bovidae > Neotragus > Neotragus pygmaeus. The sequence continues at coordinate 1,086,203 of SJYV01025744.1, read as the reverse complement.
CATGTCCGACTCTTTGTGACCCTGTGGACTGCAGCATGCCTGGTTTCCCTGTCCATCACCAGTTCCCAAAGCTTGCTCAAACTCATGTGCATCGAGTCGGTGATGCCATCCAACCATCTCATCCTCTGTCATCCCCTTCTACTCCTGCCTTCAATCTTTTCTAGCATCAGGATCTTTTCCAATGAGTCAGCCCTTCACATCAGGTGGCTAAAGTGTTGGAGCTTCAGCTTCATCATTAGTCATTTCAATGAATATTCAGGATTGATTTCCTTTAGGGTTGACTGGTTTGATCTCCTTGCAGATTAAATATAACTTAAGTATTTATTATGTACTTCTTAAGTATTCTCCCCAGTGAAAATGTTCTTGTGACAATGCTGTAGAAGACATATATATATTTTTTATTTTCAGTGTGCAGCCTCCTGGTAGAGATAAAGATAACTGCAATTCAAGATGGTAGTCATGAATACAGAATCATGCTCAGTCAAAATATGAGAATACAGAGAATAGATACTTTAAGGAAATGTTGCTGGAGAAAGTGATTTCTGAGACTATCCCTAAAGGCTGCATGCAATCAACCTGATTTAGAAAGCTGGAAAGGGTTTCTTACTCAGGGACCAGAATGAAAAACATAAGAGAGCAAGGTGAGATATAAAACCTTGAAAAATTTGGTACTACTGGGGAATACAGAGTGAAATGGAGAAGGTATTAAATAAACTTAGAGATTATAGAAAGGGCCAGATTTTTGAGTCTTTGCCAGGCTAAAAATGTCTGCAACTGGGAGACAGAAGGTATATTGGGGGTAATACTATGTTACTGTTAGGTTAATCATGAATTAGATCATTCTGACTAGAGCATGAATAATCATTTAAAAGTAGTATCACTGCAAGCACACAAAAAAATCTGGAGGCTATGGGCCTGCAGATGGAGAAAAAGAAGGATAATTGACCAGACTGATGGTTTTAAAACTTAGAAATTCATCATAAGTATAGATCTCATGTCAGTGTAACTGAGAGACTTATGGTACCTTTAAAAGTGAAAAGGAGTTCAAAGAACTTTTTTGTTTTGGAATGAGGAAAAAACTTTGATTTTTGACTCAAATACACTGAGTCAAAAGCATCAAGTACACTGAGTGTGTGATGCTTATGAATATTTATAGTATCATTATGCCCCTATATATGTATACAAATTGATATAATATAGAGAATCTCCTCAAGTTTTAAGTGACAGGACAATCGAGTAGAAACATTGAATAAGCAGAATTTCAGCTTGGGGTATCTGGCAGACTCTTGTGATAGTCATAGGTTTTTAGTTCAAATCCAATACAAATTTGCAAACCTACTATTATATAAAAATTTATTATTTGCTTAGAAATGTCTAATTGCACTTTGGGAGTTTAGTTCTCCTGTAGCTATAGTAGAAATGACAAACCATCAAAATGCTCAGCATTATATTACAGTTTATCCAATGGACTCAATTTGGAAAGCAACTGCAGAAATCATAAATGTCTATCTTTTCTTTGCAAAGTTTAGCCTTACTTCATATACATTAACTTTTAGTGTTTCATTATTAGGAAGCCCACACTCAACTCACTTCCCCAGTACTATCTTGCTATGACCATGGAAACAGTTACTTTTTACCAGTTCTGAAAAATTGTTGTGAATTCTGAATGACATTAAAACTTTTTTTAATGGCTAGAATATAAGCTCCTAAAATACAGAAGATGGGTCTTACTTATCTTTCTTCTCATTGGCAAAACAATGAATTTTTCAGTCAATAAGTTTTTGTTGAATAAATTGATTATTTTGTGTATAAATGATTTATTCACATAGTTATTTAACAAAAAATCTAATCATTTATAGTTATCTGACTGCCTGTTTAGTGCCTCTATACCTGGCATTTGAAAACTCTTTCTGGGTCAATGAGTGTTTCAAATAACTGAAGCTAATCTCTCAAGCCTCTTTGTTTTAACCACTTTTGATAAACATCTTTTCAAAATTGTATTACATACTGTAGATAAGAGAATAAGCTTTAATTAATTTAACCATTTCATGATGAGTCAGGTCCATTATAATAAGCATTAATCATTGTACTTTATAGCAAAACAATGCAGACCTTAGGGACCGTTGAACCAGGCAGAATGATTTGTGTGTAATATCTAATGGACTCAAATTGCTGTATTTTCCTAGTTGGTCTTCTGTTCTCTACTATTTTCCTTCTGTCACCTGTCACTCTGAGTTGCTAGGGAAACCAGACAACTACATTTGTTAAAACAGTAATCTTAATTTTATACGTGTGATATCTGAATCAGTGCATTTGTTACATGGATTCTCCCAGGTAGTTGATTTCACTGAATGCTGTCAGTTGGCATATTCCCTTTTCTTAGAACTCCTGGAAGTATATAAAATGAGAAAACATTTAAAAAAATTTTATATTAAGATATTTAATAGAACACAGTATACAAATCACATGCAAATAATGTATGTAGTTTGCAATAGACATTAAGAGTTTCTGCTTGATATTCTCCTTCCTTATAAACATCGATTCCTGGGCTGATATGGAAAATGAGTGTGTGTGTGTGTGTGTGTGTGTGTGTGTGTGTGTGTGTGTACAAGTGTCCTTGTGTTGGAGTTCAGCCTATTTATCCAGACTATACAGTACTCTTTGTTTCTTTCAAATTTATTTATGAGATATTTTCATTGGCACTAATGGCTTATTAGTTTCCCAGGGTTAGTTCTTAGATACAGTACATGCTACAGTCAACAATCATCTTTCAGATCTGCTTAACTTAATTACCATTTTCCCCATCTGCTTTAGCCATTCTCTTTTCCCATTTACTTTGGTTTTCCTGAAATCCAAAAGCCACATGACTTAGCACCTACTCTGTTAAATCTCGCTTTGACTCCTAATTTTGAGGTCATCAGTGACCTAGATGTTGCTAGATCCAGTGGTACAGTCTTAGCTTTCCTATTCCTGGACCTGTACAAAGCATGTTGGCAGAGGTGATCACTCCTTTTTTTGGAAACACCTTTTCATTTGCCTCCAGGACCTAATCATAGTTTGATTTTCTTCCAGTTGTAAGGACCACTGCATCTAAGTCTGCTTCATTGGTTTCACTTCTTCTCCCAGGCTTTGAAATGTTGAAATATCTCAGTATTCTTACATTAGACCTCTTCTCTGTTTATACTGAATCCCTGGGTGAACTGATCCAGCCTTGTAGATTTAAACATTATTTGTATGCTGATAGCAACAAATTTGTATCTCAAACCCTGCTTCTTGTCCTAAACATCAAATGCTTGTTTATCATCTCTGCCTGCTGTTGCTCTGCCTAGACGCCCCAAATTTACCTCTAAATTTAATAACCATAAAATGGCTCCTCTTTCTCTATTATCTTAGGAAATAGCTGCATTCTTCCAATTGCTCTGGCCTAAAATGTTGGAGAAAACATGTATTTATTTTTCTCACACATCCATAACCAATTCTTCTGTGAGCTCTACCTTAGAAGTATACCCGTAATCTGACTAGCTCTCTCACCCTTACCTACCTGATCCAGACTGCAGTACCTCTTAAATGTGGCAATAGCCCCTTAGCTGATCTTCATGCTTCTGTTCATTACCTTCCACAGCCCAGTGTCCTCACAGAAACCAGAGTGATCTTTAAAAGATGAAACGCCAGATCTTATCATGCACACCTCTCTCCCCATTCTCCAAATGCTATTTGTTGAGTTTAGAAAAGCAACAAGAACCCCTGGCATGGCCCTTGAGGTTCTGTGTAATCTGTGTAATTTGGTTCATCTACAATTTCACTTCTTGCATGCATCTATCTTCCTCTGTGAAGTAGGCACACTGGCCTCCTTTCTGTTTGACATATCAAGTACAGCTTTGGGGTTTGCCACTCTTTTACCCCCTTTCCTATATGCCTATAACTTGCTTTCTCAATAACTTAATCACAAAAACCCCCTTCCCAGAGTGTTGTTCCTTGACCAATCTTAGTATAAGAGCATACACATTCTTTCTGACTTATCCCCATCAAACTCTGGTGTACATATTACTTTGTTCATTTTGTGTACATCTGTCTTTACATCTTTCATCCAAGTAGATTGTAAGCCTCTTGAGGACAGAAGCTTCCTTGGTTTTGCTTCCTATTATATCTTTATTACCCAAAATAGTGTTTAACACTTAACAATGCTTGCTTCATACGTATGTGTGGGATCAATGGACTGATGAATAATGGTCTTTGGGTTTCCCAGTTATTTGCTAGGCTCTTCTTGAGAAAAGTTTTTTGCTAATCTAGCCCCAGATTCTTTTCGATTTGTACTATTTACCCTTTCCTGTTTACTTTAGTCAAGCATACATACTAAATCAATCTGTTCTGTCCCAAGGATCGTTTGTGTCTAACCTATAGAACAAGCTCTTTGTGATAGCTGCTTTCTCTAATGCTCAGGTGCTTTTTATCGCCTTATTTTGGGCTTGTGGTTTGTTGAAGCTGACTGTGGTTCTCTGAAGTCAGATTGCCAGTTAAGGTAGGAATTAGTCTATAATTTTATTGTTTAAAATATTAGAAGTTTTTGAGTAAGAACATCTTCAGGAAATTATGCTTAATGTGTATTGGAATTTTATATAGCTCCTTGGCATGATTAAGCCAAATAAAAGCAATTTAATTTTTCTTTTTTTATGTTAATAATTTGTTTACATACCACTTAGTGAAGTGGCATTGAAATATATTAGGGATAAATGGAAGTGAATATAAATAGAGAAATGAGTTAAAATGTGTTTTATTATAGGTCCCATTTGGAAATATGAGGAATAGTGGAGACAGCAGAAATTTCTGAAGTAGAAAAAATTAAAAGGAAAGTTGAAACAGACATTCATTTTATGTTGATGAATGGTGAAAATTATATAAACAGAACTAAATAAAATAAGTGCCATTGATACATAATATTGTAATAGCCGTTCTAATGCATCATACTTATTATAATAGTGACCCAGTATATTGAAATCTTTTTTCTAGTAAGGTTTTCAGAGATTGGCTTATACCTACATTATGCATACCATTGACTTGAATGTAACTGTTTTCAGTTATAATATGAATGTAAAATAAAGTTATAATAGAATTTCATTACAGTTTATGAGTATTGCTTTTTGTGACTCACAATCTCAAAGATATTCCAAGGGGAAAAAAGAGCCTATAAAATAGGTGAACAAATATAGATAAGTCAAATATTTTAAACTGAATTGATTGAGAACACATGAAACATTAAAAACTGGGTACTAATCAAATGATGCCATACCTGGAAGTATTAAAGATCTACTCAGATGATAACTTTTTCTTGTATCGTGAGCCCTCTGTTACAGTATTAGCTGAAAACATTTCTATGGAGACTAAAACAAACCCCAAATTTCACTGACCCAACCAACTAAATATATAAACAACAAAGCAAATAACTCTGTTGACTTCTGTTTTATTTGATCTTTGTTTTAACAATGAAATACTTTATTGGCACACTTAATTAAAGTGTCCAAGTTTGGGTGGGATTGCTGAGACTACTTGTTACCTAGCCAAAGTATCTTTTCCCATTCTCTCCAGTAAACAGAACCTTGATTTTATTCAGGGAGGTAATATATGTAGATTAACCCTCTCCTATTGCTATGTCTGGTTGTGTGTCATCAGTACAGTTCAGTTCAGTCGCTCAGTGATGTCTAACTCTTTCCGACCCATGAATTGCAGCACGCCAGGCCTCCCTGTCCATCACCAACTCCCAGAGTTCACTCAGACTCATGTCCATTGAGTCGGTGATGCCATCCAGCCATCTCATCCTCTGTCGTCCCCTTCTCTTGCCCCCAATCCCAGTGAGTCAACTCTTCGCATGAGGGGGCCAAAAGACTGGAGTTTCAGCTTAAGCATCACTCCTTCCAAAGAATACCCAGGACTGATCTCCTTTAGAATGGACTGGTTGGATCTCCTTGCAGTCCAAGGAACTCTGAAGAGTCTTCTCCAACACCACAGTTCAAAAGCATTAATTCTTCAGCGCTCAGCTTTCTTCACAGTCCAACTCTCACATCCATACATGACCACTGGAAAAACCATAGCCTTGACTAGATGGAACTTTGTTGGCAAAGTAATGTCTCTACTTTCTAATAAATATGCTATCTAGGTTGGTCATAACTTTCCTTCCAAGGAGTAAGCATCTTTTAATTTCATGGCTGCAATCAACATCTACAGTGATCTTGGAGCCCCCCAAAATAAAGTCTGACACTGTTTCCCC